>SJYT01083838.1:55508-261214 GCA_006410635.1 Cephalophus harveyi
TGCTGAGTTTTCCAAATTTGCTGGCAGATTGAGTGCAGCACTTTCACAGCATCATCTTTCAGGATTTGAAATAGCTCCACTGGAATTCCATCACCTCCACTAGCTTTGTTCATAGTGATGCTTCCTAAGGCCCACTTGACTTCACATTCCAGGATGTCTGGCTCTAGGTGAGTGATCACACCATCATGACATCAGCTATGATAATTTCACTTAGGCAGAACTTAATGACAGAAGTATCCAGAATACCTACCTAAATACTGCAAGAAAGTATTATAAACAATTATTTTAAGCTTGACATTTGAATGAAACTTTATATTTTCCAAATTACTTTTGTGTCCCTCCTGGCTTCTTGTAGTAACAGACAGGTATGATAGAATTATTTATCTATTTTGCCATTTTATCTCTTTTCTCTTATTTTTACATTAATTAGTGACAACAACTCCACAGGCAGGTGAGGATTCACATTTGCTAATTAGTCCTATGGCATTGGCTTCATTAGAACATAAAGTCCAGGAATTCATTCCAGACATGTGCTTTTGGTAGCCAAGCCACAGCCTATACACAGTGGAGTGTCTGTCCACCATGACCCTTCATCCTCGGAAATTCGGGGCGTCTGCCTTCTGTCACCATGGATCAGTTTAGGTACATCACTGCAGCTGAATACCTCCACAGGAGCCCAAGAGGCCCACGAGCGTTCCAGTCCAGGAGCCACAGTATAACCGGCAGGTATTTCAGACCATATTGAATCAGCCAGATAGGGTATGTTACTCCTTATCTGGAGACTTTTGTAGAATCAGATGACACATTCTAATGCAAAGACAGGGAGGCATAACGGAGAGAAGAAAAAGCTGCCCTTACCCCACTTTTAGTTCACATACTTTTGGAGAGAACTGATCTCTAGAAAAATCAGTTTAAAGAATGATAGGGATCACTCAGTATGACTCTAATTTTTCAGAAAGATCTTTAAAACTGTTCTGTAAGACATCTTTCCTTCTAGCACAAGAAAAAAAAAAAGAGAACCCTAAATATGTGTCAAATATATTTAACATAGGCTCTATCCAGAGAACAGAGTTGCTGGGCATTTATTCTTTCTAATTATTACATGGTTTATAATGTTTCAATTTTAAAATGTGTGCTGGGTATGTTTAGTTGCTCAATCGTATCTGACTCTTTGTGACCCCATGGACTGTAGCCCACCAGGCTTCTCTGTTCACTGGGATTCCCCAGGCAAGAATACTGGAGTGGGTTGCCATGCCCTCCTCCAGGGTACCTCCCCAATCCAGGGATGGAACCCAGGTCTCCTGCATTGCAAGCTGATACTTTACCATCTGAGCCACCAGGGAAGCCCAGTTTTTAAATACTATATATTAATTTTGTAATCAGAAAGTATCAATAAAGACTAAAGAGAGAGAAAGATAAATCATATAGCTTCTAGGCCAGTGGTAGCATTTTAGAACTAAAACTCAAGTCAGAGAAAAACAAAAGGGTTTATCAAGTTATATGGCTAGTTTCCAGCAAAACTAAGTTATTTAGTGAAAATGAAAGTCACTCAGTCATGTCCGACTCTTTGTGACCCCATGGCCTGTATAGTCCATGGAATTCTCCAGGCCAGAATACTGGAGTGGGTAGCCGTTCCCTTCTCCAGGGGATCTTCCCAACCCAGGAATCAAACCCAGATCTCCTGCATTGCAGGCGAATTCTTTACCAGATGAGCCACAAGGGAAGTCCAATCTAGTTAACTAGAGTTATTGACGCTTTTCTCAGTGTCACCATAATTGCAGAATGGCAGATGACCCTAGAAAACCCTTCTTGCTCTAATAATCCATGATTCTAAAAGTTGGAAGGTGCTTCCTTTTTGACCAGCTGATACAGAAGGAAAAGAACATGCTTGGTTCTTTGACGGGTTGGTTCTGTTCGAGAGTTCAGGTGGGATGAATTCACCATGTGACTCCAAGTGGAACAAGGGCTTACCTATGCTGTTACACCACCTAGATCCCTTTTCAGAATTATTGATAATATATACACCCCACAGCTGTGAGTGTGTGGGCTGCTGATAGTCTGTAGTTGATATGCTTTCTTGAAACTGCCCTTGGTTGAAGGCACCTGCCTTGTCCAAAGCCACATGCCTTCCCTGGGAGCAGTCTAAACCGATCAACTGATGATACAGGAGTACAAAAGTTCAGCCTTTATGTTTCATGCAAATATCTTCCTATTTTGCAGACAATTGGACCTGACGTAAATTCTCTTCCCACTTTCAGGCTTTTGAACATGCTAATAACTGTTTGAAGAATTCTTGTCTATCCTCCTCAGTTTCACCTAAGCCAGTGACTTACAACTCTTCCTTCCCATTAGAATTATTTAACTCATTAAAAAAGTTAATGTTGAGGGTCTGCTCCCAGAACAATGAAAATCACAGTCTCTGTGTTGGAGTCCTAATATCTATATTTTTCAACCCCACTCCCACTGCCTTGATGTCTCTGATACATAATGATAGTTAAAAGCCACTGATCATACAAATGCCTGCTTACCAATGTTTCTTTGAGTATCTACTAGCTATCATTTATTTTTTGGAGAAGTTCTCCACAGTCTAGTTCCTTACAGTCCAGACACTCAGCCCTCTGTGCTTACCTCTGTTTGGAGATTTATGCCTTCTAGATGGCTTTCTCAAACATGACCAGAAATTGTTGACTTATTGCTAGCTTTAAAAAATTTACTCTTGTCCCATGATGGCTCTGCTATTGCATAACCATATTATCAGTCATCATATTTGCATGAATGTGGCTGTATTTTCTTCCCAACCATATTTTTTATGCTTGTCTAAACTAGTAGAGCAGACTGCAAGAGTTAGTGTTACCTCTAACAGTTGGCTAATAATTTATTTCCCTTTGGAAATTTACACTGAAAGAATTTAACTCAACACTATCAGTCAGGGTTCAACCAGAGAAGCAGACCAGTAGGAGATTACGTTAAGAGAGATTGTAAGAAATTGGCTTATGTGATTGTGGAGGCTAGCTAGGCAAGTCTGAAACCTAAAAGGCAGGCCATGAAATCTTTGGCACAAGCTGAAACTAATGTCCACAGGCAGAATTTCTTCTTCATTCTTCATCAGGGAAGTATGGGCTCTGCTCTTGAGGCCTAAAACTGGTAAGAATCAGGCCTACCCAGATTATCTAGGATAATTTCCTGTATATAAAGTCAATAAGTTATGGGCTTTAATCACATCTACAAGATATGTTTATAGCTAATTAGTAACTGAGGACTGTAGTCTAGATGAACTGACACTTCCAAAGATCATCATAAGTGCCATAGAGGGTTAACTATTAAAATATGAAATGTTATCATTGTTAGGAAAAAAGTAGCAATTTTACTTCTTGAAACTTCAATTTTCTCTGGAAAAAAAAAATCCAAGCAAATTGGATTTGACTGATTTTATTTGATCAATATTTATTTATTTGTTTATCTGCCAGAAGTATACTGTTTTAGCCACTTTTATTCATTTCATCAGAAAATCCTACCAGTTCTGCCTTCAAAATATATTGAGAATTCGACTACAGCTCTGTTTACTTTTACCATCCTGCCCGAAGTCACTATTTTCTCATTTTTGGACTGTTGTAATAATACCTTTAACCCATGCTTCTCACCTCATCCCCACTATAATCTCCATATTGTACCTAGTATTAGTCTTTTAAGACTCCAGACAGATGATATTAATTACTCCTTTGGTTAAATGCCCCAATCAATTCCTTTAGCAAAGTCAAAACTCAAGTCTTTTCTATGGCCTGTGTGTACCTACTTGATCTGAGCCTAATACCTCCCTCCTGTCACCCACCTCTTTTACCCTCCTTTACACTGTTTCAGCATCATTGTTCTCCTCACTTTTGCTCCATCGCCCACCAGTATTCCCACATCAGGGCCTTTACACATACTGTTCTCTCTGGCAAGAATGGGAAATCTGCTTTGTTTACTCGCTTGCTTCAGGTATCAGCTAAGTTGTTGCCTTTTCACGGTGATCTTTCTTGGCCACACCTTAATAAACAGCACCCTTTGCAATGTCATAATGCTTTATCCCCGTTCCGAGCGTTTCTCTTCCTTGTTATTACTCGGTCTGCTTTGCTTGCTGTAGTGTCTAGAATAGTACCTGGAATGTAGTAGGCATTCCACAAATATTTGTTGAATGAATGACAGATAGAAAGGTGTCTACTTGTGAGAGTGAGGGAAAAAAAAACAACAACACTAAATTCTCTTATCTGAGTACTTTACAGTGATTTTGTGTTGAGAAAAATCTTTCTCTATATCAAATTTGGCAGGGAATTTTCTCTGCTTTTTTTCTGCTTTTGAATGTTATTGTGATGTTGTGTCTCCCATGACCATTCATTGAATATGTGTTTCTATGGTTACAGTGTTATTTCTAGTCAGAATCCTGTAGAGGAGAAACCTGAATTTAGTATCCCAATAAGTTAAGATTCCCTTGACATGCTATTAAGATATGAATGGACTTTCAGAAATCAGCTTCCTGTGTCACTCACCATAATTAGTTGGGAAGACAGCGTGAAAGACATATTTAGGATTCAACTCCAAAGTTCTGAAAAATGGCATTGTAAGGAAACAGACAAAATGAGTTACTTTCATGTATGCTCATCAGTGAGGGTCCCCATGAAATCAATCCAGTTTTATTTTGCTACTCACCACTGGGACCCTGGTATGCTAGCTGTCATTATGCCCCGATATTTATACCCAATTAAGCTGTGGATTCCTTAGGCTGCTTATTCTCTCTGTTCTATTCTGGGAATAGGAATAAGAGTATAAATGAGTATACCTCTAGAGCCTAATCTACAAGTTTACCCCAGAAAACAAATGAAGTATGGCTAATGCTGACATTTGATGAGTACATGGGGATCTGTGTTAGTACCTCACAGAAGAGCTAACCATACAATTTAGACACATGCCTTATATCTTAGCTCAATTTTTACATGTTTAGCTAGCATAGAGAACCACCAAGAAGACAGAAAATTTTATTTTTATCCTTGTCTCATTTTGCCTTTTGGTGTCCCCTCTCTGTCTTGGCTATACTTATTCCCATCCATCTTCAATCTGGCTCCTATTGCTCATAATATGCCTAAAGGGTGAACCATATACAGTCCTTTTTACTGAATTATGAAAATGTGAAAACAGTTATATATTAATAGCTATGCAGATATCTTCATATAACCTTTAAAATAAGGAACATTGCAAATGCAAATTAATTTTCATATGCATGGCTCAGATGACTGTTTCATATCCAACCTCAGTTTTATAAAGATCTCAAAGTTAGTGTCATTATAATCACTGAAAAGAAATTGAGATGTTTATTGAAATATCAACAAAATATGACAAAATAAATTACATTTTAAGACATAGAACAACATCCCTATATGCTATGCCTTACTGGGACTCTGTTTGATAGCTTTTTGTCCATACGCTAACACTGCTTGCTCAAGCCTATCCTCTTAACACATTTAAAAACAAAAATGTTCAGGACTTATTATGTCCCCAAAGTACATGATATCCTTGAAAGACTAAACTTTAATTTATTTATTCATTCAACTAGCATTCAGTGAGATATATACCATGTACTCTAATAAGAAGAAGAACTGGCCTCTGAGATGAAGAAAATCAACATATATTGTGTGTACTCTGGAACAGGGTAGGGAGATATGATGCAATCAGCATGTTATTGAGCAAGATGTGACAAATTCTAGGAATGAAATAAGTGTATAACGTCATGAAAGAGTTTCCAATCTTTCTGGATAACTCAGTTCCTCATTTTCTTGGTGAAGACCCTCATTGATTCTCCGTCATTAAAATTTCTTCTCCACTACTCCTTCCAAATTGAAAAAAATCCAAGGCACAACTTAAACCTGAGTTTTAAGATCCACCTTTTTGCAGATGTATTTTATGATTAAATTGCTCTGTCTGTCTGACATAGGTCATTCGTTTCTTGACTAAGATCTATGCCTTTTTCTAAGTCTATCCCTGCACTAAGTAGCTGCTATTTCACAAATAATAAATTTTAAATGGTGACGACTATCTGAGCCTTCAAGATCTACTCACTGGCTTCTAAAACACAGCTTTCATTTCTTTTGCTGGTGAATATGGCAGATGCCTTTTAGAGTAATTGAAAAAGTTAGTTTGACTGTTCTAACCAACATTTTAAAAAGACTGAATGAGACTAAACAGAACAAATGATTAGGTGAAGTGATTTCCTGGAACTGTAGAGATTGAGTGCAAAGAATTATGGCACTTTATCTGGGTCCAAGAAGGATAGAGCTGTTTGGATTATTATTTAATCAATTACGGATGAAAGGGAAATTCTGCTTAATGAAATGGACTGAGTCATACACAGTTGGCTCTGGAGCACATCCCTTTCAGAAAGTGATTTGGGAGCTACATTTGCAATTCTCTCAGCCAAAATGGCCTCAGACTCCTAAGGCCTCCTTGGGAGCTCACCTAATGTCATTTCCTGAGGTTGAAGTATTAATACTGAAAACACTACAGGTCACATGTGGTTTGAAAGCTCTGGTGGGCAGAACTGCACAAAAAGTCACTTGAAGTAGGCAGGACAAGCCTAAGCATACTCCCACCCAGCTTGTCAATCTCCTCTGACTTAATGTTCACCTCAAAGTTATGGTTGTTTTGAAATCATCACTCTTGCTTTCTTCCATACAAGGCTGGCCATGTGTGTATGTAGTAGCCATAGCTATTATAATGTTAATATGTAGTCAGAAAGCCAAAAGTTTGGATTAAGAGATAAAGAATTTATACAAATACCTAGTTGCTTCTAAGTTGCTGTTGTGTATCAAATAACCAAGAATTTGACTTTCTCACTAAATTTATCAGTTTTAGTCAGTGAATTGCATTCCAGTTAAATATTATTCATATTGGGACTCATTCTTTATTTTCCCTTTTTTTATATTGCCAGATATTTGACTATACTTATTGCCTAAGAAAAGCCTTTGACTGTGTGGATCACCATAAACTGTGGAAAATTCTGAAAGAGATGGGAATACCAGACCACCTGACCTGCCTCTTGAGAAATCTGTATGCAGGCCAGGAAGCAACAGTTAGAACTGGACATGGAACAACAGACTGGTTCCAAATAGGAAAAGGAGTGCGTCAAGGCTGTATATTGTCACCCTACTTATTTAACTTCTATGCAGAGTACATCATGAGAAACGCTGGACTGGAAGAAGCACAAGCTGGAATCAAGATTGCCGGGAGAAATATCAGTCACCTCAGATATGCAGATGACACCACCCTTATGGCAGAAAGTGAAGAGGAACTAAAAAGCCTCTTGATGAAAGTGAAAGTGGAGAGTGAAAAAGTTGGCTTAAAGCTCAACATTCAGAAAATGAAGATCATGGCATCTGGTCCCATCACTTCATGGGAAATAGATACTGGACTGGAAGAAGCACAAGCTGGAATCAAGATTGCCGGGAGAAATATCAGTCACCTCAGATATACAGATGACACCACCCTTATGGCAGAAAGTGAAGAGGAACTAAAAAGCCTCTTGATGAAAGTGAAAGTGGAGAGTGAAAAAAGTAGGCTTAAAGCTCAACATTCAGAAAACTAAGATCATGGCATCCAGTCCCATCACTTCATGGGAAATAGATGGGGAAACAGTGGAAGCAGTGACTTACTTTATTTTTCTGGGCTCCAAAATCACTGCAGATGGTGACTGCAGCCATGAAATTAAAAGACGCTTACTCCTTTAAGGAAAGTTATGACTAACCTAGAGAGCATATTAAAAAGCAGAGACATTACTTTGTCAACAAAGGTTCATCTAGTCAAGGCTATGGTTTTTCCAGTGGTCATGTATGGATGTGAAAGTTGGACTATAAAGAAAGCTGAGCGCTGAAGAATTGATGCTTTTGAACTGTGGTGTTAGAGATGACTCTTGAGAGTCCCTTGGACTGCAAGGAGATCCAACCAGTCCATTCTGAAGGAGATCAGTCCTGGGTGTTCATTGGAGGGACTGATGTTGAAGCTGAAACTCAAATACTTTGGCCAGCTGATTCGAAGAGCTGACTCATTGGAAAAGACCCTGATGCTGGGAAGGATTGAGGGTAAGAGGAGAAGGAAACGACAAAGGATGAGATGGCTGGATGGCATCAATGGCTCAATGGACATGGGTTTGGGTGAACTCTGGGAGTTGGTGATGGACAGGGAGGCCTGGCGTGCTGTGCATCATGGGATCTCAAAGAGTCAGACATGACTGAGTGACTGAACTGAACTGAAAACTGTAACTATTGAAGAGGAAAACAATTCTAGGGAAATATTAGTAAAAAAAAGCTTGGGACCAGCAGTCTGGAAACCTGAGTCCTTCATCTCTCTGAGTCTACAAGGATGAAAGTAGAGGACCATCAGACTCTCAAAGCCCCTTCCAGCACGATGGTCCTTTGTGCTGGGCTCTGTGGAACTGCTTGGTGAGTGGGGTCTAAAAGGGGCAGTGGTCCCTGCCCTCACCACCAGCTGCACACCATGCTGCCTGCTCCCTCCCCTGGCTCTCACGGTGTCTCGTGAGTATGTTCAGTTCATAGAGAGTTGGGTTTGAATTTTGGCTCTGGGCCTCAGTTTCTGCAGGGGAATATAGTTTTTGTTTACATTGTAGGGTGGTTATAAGGAATCGAGAAAGTGCCAATTACAGTGGTGACTATGATGATGGTGATGGTGATGATGATGGTGGTGGTGGTAATTATGATGGGGATGGTGATGATATTGATGGTGGTTGTGGTGGTGGTGGTGATTATGATGATTGTGGTGGTGATAATAATGATGATGATGGTGGTGGTGGTGGTATGTGGCTGCTGTTACTACTCTAATACCTCTTGACCTAAGAAAACAGGAATTTTTCCCTTGCATCCTCCTGCTCCCAAGCATTATTCCCCTCTCCTGTCCAGGTGGGTCTGTTTCTTTTTCATTCCTTTGCTTCCAGTGTTATTTTACTGGTCCCCAAAAGCAGTTGTATCACCATCTTGTCCAGGTCCCCCCAAGAACACAGAAAGTTCCCTTGCAAGTTTCTTATTCTTTGGGGTTTGCTTCCTGTACTTCACATTGTTCCACACTCATGGACCAGGTCCCCCCAGGAACACAGAAACTTCCCTTGCAAGTTTCTTATCCTTTGGGTTTGCTTCCTGTATTTCACATTGTTCCACACTCATGGACCCCAGTTACCGGGCAAAAGATATGCTGTGATATTCTATGCATATTTATATCAAGACTTCATGATACATACATCATTGCTTGCATACATGCTAAGACATTTCAGTCATGTCCGACTCTTTACAACTCTTTGGACTTAGCCCTCGGGGCTCCTCTGTCCATGGGGACCCTCCAGTCAAGAATACTGCAGTGGGTTGTCATTCCCTCCTCCAAGGGATCTTTTTGACTCAGGGAATGAACTCACATCTCTTACGTCTCCTGTATGGGTAGGCAGGTTCCTTACCACTAGCAACACCTGGGAAGCCCATATATATGTACCATTACCTTTGTTCATTTCACTGAAATGAAGTTTTTGCCTTCACTTCTAACTGAATCCAGTGTTTGAATAAAAATAACGGCAGACACAAAGAAGTCAATCACATACTTATTTCTGAGAACAACCACATAAAATTAGTGTGTTCAGTCCTTACATGCACAGCAGATATGTTAATGCACTGGAGGAACTTTGCAAATCAGTCGGATCTAGGCTCACTTCTAACCAGCTAGCCTTAGCCGGGGTGCCCTGAAGTCAGAAACCCCGAGGAAGTGTATACAGTGTGAGAAGAGTTTCCTAAGACACTCTGTTAACAGCTAAGATGAGAGGCTGACATTTTTAAAGACAGAGAGGGGGAAAGGTTAGAAGCCAACCTACCAGGAAGATAGCGCCAGAGTTGAACCTGTGATGTCAACTCAGATATGCAGCGTCGTTGCCAAGATAGCTGTGTCTGAGTTATCTTGGGAAGAAACAACATTCTGGATTGATGGGCTAGATGTGGGGGAGTTTGTGGATTTAAAAGCAGTCCCTCCAGCCCCTCTTCCCCCAGACTTCAGTAAAAACCTGTCTTGAACTGTGCCACTCAGGCAGGGAGTTAAAAAAAGCCCAGGCTAGAGCAAAATTTCCAATTTGGAAGCTAGAAGCTGCTCCTTCTTACTCAGCACTTCTTTTTTTTTTTTTAAGGATTTATTATTTACTTATTTATGGCTGTGCTGGGTCTTCATTGCTGCACACAGCTTTTCTCTAGTTGTGGCAATCAGGTCTAGTTGCAGTCCTCGGGCTTGTCATTGCAGTGGCTTTACTTGTGGAGCACAGGCTGTAGGGCGAGCGGGCTTCAGTAGTTGCGGTCCCCGGGCTCTAGAGTGCAGGTGCAGTAGTTGTGCACAGGGGCTTAGCTGTTCCGAGTCATCTTCCCGACCCAGGGATCGAACCGGAGTCTCCTGCATTGGCAGGCAGATTCTTTACTACTGAGCCACCGGGGAAGCCACTTACTCAGCGCGTCTGCTCCTTCAGTTCAGTTCAGTTCAGTTCAGTTGCTCTGTCGTGTCCGACTCTTTGTGACCCCATGAACTGCAGCACGCCAGGCCTCCCTGTCCATCACCAACTCCTGGAGTTCACCCAAACACATGTCCATCAAGCCGGTGATGCCATCCAGCCATCTCATCCTCTGTAGTCCCCTTCTCCTCTTGCCCTCAATCCTTCCCAGCATCAGGGTCTTTTCCAATGAGTCAGCTCTTCTCATCAGCTGGCCAAAGTACTGGAGTTTCAGCTTCAACATCAGTCCTTCCAATGAACACCCAGGACTGATCTCCTTTAGGATGGACTGGTTGGATCTCCTTGCAGTCCAAGGGACTCTCAAGAGTCTTCTCCAACACCACAGTGCAAAGCATCAATTCCTCGGCGCTCAGCTTTCTTTATAGTCCAACTCTCACATCCATACATGACCACTGGAAAAACTTGCCCACACTTAACTTTGTAGTGGATTTTGCTTTCTTATTATACGTTTTGTCAATTGTCAATTGCTTTGAAGATGAAATTAGGACCTGCCATTGTTAAGCTCTCCACTGCAGCAAGCACAGAGCTTTAGACAAAGTACCATTCCATTCAGTGTTCCTGAAACTGGTCAATGAAATCAGCAAAGCTTAGGGATTTAAGAAACTTAGGACTAATGTTAGGTATAATGGAATTATTCCACTCTATGGGGAAGCCATATAGCTGAGGTCCCCAACCCTGGGCCAAGGGCCTGTTAGGAACTGGGCCACACAGCAGGAGGTGAGCAGCGGGTGAGCAAGCAAAGCTTCCTCTGTATTTACAGCAAACCCCCGCCACACAAGTCACTCACATTGCAACCTCAGCTTCACCTCCTGTCAGATCAGCAGCAGCATAATACATGTAATGCATTTGAATCATCCCCAAAGCATACCACAGCCCCCATGTCTGTAGAAAATTGTCTTCTGTAAAACTGGTCCCTGGTGCAAGAATGGTTGGAGACTGCTGCCGTGGAAGGCTGTGAGTTCATGAGTCAGGCTGACCTGGGACTGAGTCCTGTCCCCAGGCACTCTTTGCCAGTGACCTTGGTGAGTTGCTGCTGTCACACGTGTTCATCTCTGGGTTCATCTGAACTTCTTGTCTCCAAGGCTCACTTTCTTCATCTCTAAAGGGAGGGCGGTCGTGATTCCTACTGCATAGAATACTAACAGTACCTACTTCAAAGAACCAACCTCATAATAAGAGTAAGTCCCTCATAATTCTTGGGAAGAGTTCATGGAAATTATGATTAAACAGCTCGTAGCACAGTGTTTGCTACATATTAGGCACTCATTGAGTGAGAGCTGTTAATAATAACGTGGTCATTTTCTACTTCAACTTTGGATTTATCTTGAGGGACAATTTTCACTCTTGTATTGACAAAATAATGATGTCATCCAAATAAATGTACTGGGGCTTTCCTTGAGGATTGATGGCGTTGTTTCCACCATGGGAAGCTGGTGCTGTAGATTTTTTTTTTTACTTTTTATTTTGTATTGGGGTATATAGCAGGTTAACAAACAGTGCTGTGATAGCTTCAGGTGAACAGGGAAGGGACACAGTCATACATGTACATGTATATCTATTCTCCTCCAAACTCCCCTCCCAGCCAGGCCTAGCATTATGTTTTCATTATTTGATTGACGTCCTTTTAATTTTTTTTGTTAAAAATATCAAGAGAGGAGACATGGGTCTACCTGTGGCTGATTCATGTTGATGCTTGGCAGAAGCCAATATAATACTGTAAAGCAATTATCCTTCAATTAAAAATAGATAAATTATATATATATATACATATATATATAATTTATGTATATATATTAAGATAATCCATTTAATGTATGTAAAAAATCCCTGTGATTATATGATTATACAGAGGATTCTGAAGTTATCTGTGGAATAAGAATAACTGCCATTTATTCAGTATCTACCACCTGTCTTGCCCCGTGTTGGGTACTTTGGCTCCATTACTTCACCTGATTCTCTGACCGGCCACGATTTTAGCTCCATTTCACTGATGAAGGAAAGCTCAAAGGGTAAGCAACTTGCTCGGGTCACATAATCCGAAAATAGCAGAGGTGGGTGTGATTTGAAGTGGGCTCTGACATCAAGTCCGTGCCCTGGCCAGCACTCCTGACATCTGGAATATTCGCAGTCTTGTTCAGAGGTTAGGCATGCACCAGCCCCACCCCAGAGGCTGGGGTATGATTCTTCTACCTGTTTGCCAGGATTTTGCTGCTGCAGTTTCAGCCTGCACAGAAACACCATTGTAAATTACTTATTTTGAAAGTTGGCTAATGGGCCTGAAGGATTCACTATTCACAGTAAACAACACCAACAGCATGCGGGAGAGTAGGTCTCCAGGCCAGGAAATCGCCTCATTTATCTTAATCCTTCCTCCTTCGCACACGCATCTCCTGTTTCTCCGGCACTTTCACGCACTGTTCCTTCCCTCGTTGAGCACAGGATGTGTGTTTTGGGTGTCAGGGTACAAGCGCCCTGGCAGACGTTCCCCGCAGTGTTAATGATCTTGAACTGTTCTCCGGTGTCTGCGATGTTGGGAAGACCAGGGGTAGAAGAAGCTACACCTTTGGTACATGTGTCTGAACAAATGTGTGTAGTGACTGTTCGCGACTGTCTCTAATTCTTCTCCCTCTGATGCACATCAATGGAGCTCCCCATTAGGCATTAGGTGCCAGGCACGGGGCTATGCTGACCATGGGATCAGGACTAAGATGACCTTTCCTGGAGGAGCTTGCAGAAAGGAGTGAGCTGGAGGAGACAGGCAAGCAGAGCGGGTCTCATTCTAATATAGTAAATGCTGCCATATGTGTCTATACCCTGCAGCTCAGATGGTAAAGAATCTGCCTGCAATGCAGGAGACCTGGGTTCAACCCTCAGGAAGATCCTCTGGAGAAGGAAATGGCAATCTGCTTCAGTATTCTTGCCTGGATAATCCCATGGACAGAGGAACCCGGCAGGCTACAGTTTGTGGGGTTGCAAAGAGGTGGACATGATCGAGCAACTAATACTACTGCTCCTACGAGGATACAGCGGTGATACTGAGGCCTGAAATGGCGGGAGGATGAAGGCAGAGCCAGTCCCAAATGTTTTGGTGAAATACATGATGTCTCAGCTAAACACAAGAAGTGCGATGGTGTGAGACCCCCAGATCTCAAACTGCATTCCCTGGAACCACATCTTGACACCTACCACAGACTAGGGACTATTTGAGCCCTGGAGAGATGGAGGGAATACAATAGATTCCCGGGCAATGAACTTCCAGAGTCAGACTCCTCTCCTATCAATGTATTTTGCGACCTTAGGTAAGTCGCTTCACTCTTTTGGACTCAAAATCTTGGTCTGTGAAAGAGGAAAGTTGTAGAAGATAATCAATAAAGCTCTCTTGCCAGTTTTGACTTCTTTACAGGGTAAAAGAAGAAACATTTTTGAAGATTTCTTGATTTTTTTTCCTGTGATAACAGCCCATGAACATCCTTGGCCCTGGAGTTAGCTGAGGACAAAATACGCGTGGCCCTTGTTCTTGTGGAATTCACCAGCTGCCTGGGAAACAGTTTTAAACAAACAAAATACATAATTACAGATTACAGAGGGTAACTGCTTTTGAAGGAAAAGGTTTTGGAAAACTTTCCATTTCTTAAGCAGCTTGAACTTGTCTGTGATTCTCTTGATTTACCATTGTGGTTAACAAAACCGCATCTTTCAAAAAGTGTTTTATTTAGTTAGTTTTGGAAATGTCTGTGTGTGTCTGTGTTAGTCACTCAGTCATGTCCGACTCTTGGTGACTCCATGGACTGTAGCCCGCCAGGCTCCTTTTTGTTTACATGTATTTTATTGAAATATAGTTGATTTACAACATTGTGTTAATTTCTGCTGTACAGCAAAGTGATTCACTTATACATGTATATGCATGCTAAGTCGCTTCAGTTGTGTCCAACTCTTTGTGACCCCCATGGACTGTAGCCCACCAGGCTCCTCTATCCATGGGATTCTCCAGGCAAGAACACTGGAGTGGGTTGCCATACCCTCCTCCAAGGGATTGTCCCTATCCAGGGAGTGAACCTGCATCCCTCATGTCTCCTGCATTGACAGGCAGTTTCTTTATCTGGGAAGTCTATATATATTTTCTTTTTCATATTCTTTTCCATTATGGTTTATCACAGGGCAATTGAATACAGTTCCCTGGAAACTGCATCTTTTCAGTTGAGCACTTTCTGGATAACATCTGTCTGGGTATCCCCAAGAGCCACAGGCCCAAGAGAACAGCAGGCACTGCTGAGTCATCCAGCTCTGTTTATCACAGGGAAGAAAAAGAAAGCAGTCACCCCTAGGCTGGAAGGGAACAAGAACCACGATTCTGCAGCAGCGTCAGATCTGATTGGACCCCGACATCAAGAGATAACTGTGAACAAACCAGTGTTAGCTGCTCCGACTACAAGCAGACAGCAGTGAGAGGGTCACATTTCAGAGGGGTGGACAGCTATCCCCAAAGTGCTCCATCCTCGCTGGTGGGCTTGGCAATGAATGGCTCACCGTGGAGAGCTGGGTTTTGCCGTGAGTGGTTGTTTGCATCCAGGCTTAAAGAAGCTAAGGGCATCATCCTCGGTCTCGTGGCTTTGATGAGACAAGGTGAAAGCCCTTGGAGGAGGAGATGGCACCCCACTCCAGTATTCTTGCCTGGAAAATTCCATGGACAGAGGAGCCTAGAGGGCTACAGTCCATGAGATCGCAAAGTGCTGGGCATGACTGAGCGCGGGCCTGCGCGTGCACACACAGACACAGACACACACACACATACACACACAGTGAAAGAGAGAAGAAGGGAAGTTTCTCTGGTGATTTCAGCTCCCACCTATGTATGGCTGTGAATTTCCAAAGTTATGAATTACTGATCAGGTTCAGAATGGAATTCCAGCAGGCTTTCTATTGTGAGTGTTCCTTAGAGGTTCTCTAGAAGGATTGTCACATTTTTCTCACTGTGACCCTGGGATGATCCACGTAGCTTATCTGGTTTAAAAAACACAGCCTGCTTAAGTGACACGTTCAGGGTCACCTAGCAATTGAGTTACCAGGGCCAGGAAGAGAACTCAGATAGTCCAACTCTTTTACCTTTCATAATGGACCAGGCTAGGTTTCTTATTTTACTTTTGCATTCTCGGAAATCACAAATTAGCCTGCAGTAAACTTCTCTCTTGGGCAAAGACTGACTTGGTCAATTCATAAACTGGAGAGTTTGCAGCAGTAAAAGAAGTCCCTATAGAAAACAGAAAGAAAAGCTCCTGAATTCAGACCCTAGCCCACATTCCTGGCCCAGACAAGCAGCGGCATTTGCTCTCACTTGCCTGGCTCAGTGCCAAGCCCCAAGACTATTGGATCTCTGTCTGGATTGTCTTCAGGACAAAGAACCTGGAAACAAAAAGGGGGGGGGGTGACAGGGAGGGGATCTTGGAGAAAGAGGAGAGAGTCCAGGCAGAAAGACACGTTGCAGGAAGTTCTCTATCATCGGGAAACCCCACCTGCTCCCAAACCTGGTTCAGCCATGCTCCTACAAAGGTTACTAATGGAAAAACCCTGGGAACCAAGACCTTTGACAGAGTTCTACAAGACAGTGAGAGTGACATCAAGTGGATGAAGGAGTGAATGAAACAGTCCCATGAACTCAGTCCCGTGGTAGAGGATGGCCATTCTGTGAAGCAAGCTTCCTGTTCAGAGTCATCCTTAGGATTCGGTGTTTGGTTCCACCCCACACCCTGGTTCTCCCGCCTGTGCATTTCTCCAGGGATCTCCTTGCAGGAATCTGAGTTCTCCTTGCACAGGGTGGGTCATCCTCTAAGTTCAGTCATTCTGATGCCTTTGTGAGGACTGGGGAATGAGGTTTGTTTAGGGGATTCATTTGATATGAAATTGACAGATATTTGAGCGTATGTACTATGTGTCATATACTGCCTTATGTATTGGGGATGTAAGGACAGTCCTTACGCTCTAGATGCTTACTGTCTAATTTAGCAAGAAAGTCAATATCACACGTAAGCGTGGAGAAGAAGTGTCTAATCCATCTCATTAGGAAGGGCAACACCTGAGCTGAGCCTTGAAGGGATAAAGTAGCCACACAGGACAGTAGGAGGTGAGAGTCTAGAGAGCAGCCTCAGGCGAGTATGGAAATGGAGAACAGCACCCGGATTTGGATAAAGATTTCCGGACTCTGGGACAGTAGACTGAGGTTTAGAGCAATCGCTTTTTCCTGGTTTCCTCCTCTGCAAGACGAGAGGGTGGTCTCCAGCCTCGGCTTATTCCACGCACGTATCCCACGAAGAGGATGAGTTTGGAGGGTGCTTCACTTGAAAAGCTATATATGCTTCCAATGCCATCTGTCTATTTGTTTTAAAGAGTGAGATCTTAGCTTTATTTAAAGCTTTATTTAAATGTGCCAACATGACTTTGCTATTGTAAATAGCAAAGTACACCAGAACTTGAAATCTGAATCCAACCAAACCTATGACAAAACAGCTTTAATTGTAGTAAAATACACATAACCCAAAACTTACTATCTTAACCGTGTCTGAAAGTACCCTTAATGGCATCAAGTACATTTCCTTTGTCATGCAACCTTCACCACTGTCCATCTCCAGAACGCAGCCATCAACCCAGCCTGTAACTCTGAGCCCATGAAATAGTAACTTCTCCGCCCCCAGCCCTTGGTCACCTGCTTTTGTTTGTAGTCATTGAATTGTTTTTGCCTTTCATAAATAAGCCTCAGGCTGATTTTCCAACAGCATGCAGAAATGGAACTATCCAGTAGACAACTCCAGAGGGACAGCCGTCAGTTTTTTGGTTCTTGCCAAGAGGCTCATTTCTCTCAGATCTGACTTCAAAATGCAAAGTTAACAAGCCTTATAATTCATAACTCAAAAAGTCTCATGCATCCCAATGTTCACTGCAGCACTATTTACAATAGCAAAGACATGGAAGCAATGTAAATGTCCATCAACAGAGGAATGGATAAAGAAGCCTTGGTACATTTAGACAACGGAATATTACTCAGCCGTAAGGAAGGATGATGTAATGCTGTTTGCAGCAACATGGATGTTCATCAGTTCAGTTCAGTCGCTCAGTCGTGTCCGACTCTTTGGGACCCTGTAAATCACAGCACACCAGGCCTCCCTGTCCATCACCAACTCCCGGACTTCACTCAGACTCACATCCATGAGTCAGTGATGCCATCCAGCCATCTCATCCTCTGTCGTCCCCTTCTCCTCCTGCCCCCAATCCCTCCCAGCAGCAGAGTCTTTTCCAGTGAGTCAACTCTTCGCATGAGATGGCCAAAGTACTGGAGTTTCAGCTTCAGCATCATTCCTTCCAAAGAAATCCCAGGGTTGATCTCCTTCAGAATGGACTGGTTGGATCTCCTTGCAGTCCAAGGGACTCTCAAGAGTCTTCCTAGAATTTGTCATACTGAGCGAAGTAAGTCAGACACAGAAAAACAAATACATGATATTGCTTATATGTGGAATCTAAAATAAAAGGATACAAATGAACTTATTTACAAAACAGAGGTGAAGTCACAGATATTGAAAACAAACTTATGGTTACCAGGAAATGGGGTGGGTGAAACAGAAGATTGGGACTGATGTATACACCCTACTGTACATATAGAATAAGTAACGAACAAGAACGTACTATATAGCACAGGGAACTCTCCTTAATACTCGGTAATGGTCTGTATGGGAACAGAATCTAAAATAATAATAATAATAATGAATATATGTATAACTGATTCACTTTTCTGTACACCTGCTTGAAACTAACACATTTTAAATAAACCATGCATGCTTAATCCCTCAGTCGTGTCCAACTCTTTTCGACCCCATGGACTGTAGGCATCCAGATTCCTCTCTCTATGGGATTCTCCAGGCAAAAATCCTGGAGTGGACAGCCATTCCCTTCTCCAGGGTTTCTTCCCAAACCGAGGTTTGAACCTGGGTCTCCTGCATTGTGGGCAGATTCTTTACTGTCTGAGCCACCAGGGAAGCCCTAATCAACTATGTGCTGTGCTTAGTCTCTCAGTCGTGTCCGACTCTTTGTGACCCCATGGACTGTAGCCCACCAGGCTCCTCTGTCCGTGGGAATTCTCCAGGCAAGAATTCTGGAGTGGGTTGCCATGCCCTCCTCCAGGGGAGCTTCCCAACCCAGGGATAGAACCCAGGTTTTCCACATTGCAGGCAGATTCTTTACCATGTGAGCCACCAGGAAAGCCCAAATCAACTATACTCCAATATAAATTAAAAAAAAATGTTTCTCGTCCCAGCCTAGAGCGCAGAACCCACGAGGGAAGCGTGAGCTCCCCCTGGAGTTCAGTGCTTGTGTAGCAACAATCCAGGCAAAAATACCAGGCAAAAAGTTCGAATTGTTGGTGGATTTGGGAAGGGAAAGGAGACTAGAGAGCTACTGGAGAAGGCAATGGCACCCCACTCCAGTGTTCTTGCCTGGAGAATCCCAGGGACGGGGGAGCCTGGTGGGCTGCCATCTATGGGGTCACACAGAGTCGGACACGACTGAAGTGACTTAGCAGCAGCAGCAGCAGCAGCAGGAAATCCTAGGGACAGGGGAGACTGGTGGGCTGCCGTCTATGGGGNCCAGTGTTCTTGCCTGGAGAATCCCAGGGACGGGGGAGCCTGGTGGGCTGCCATCTATGGGGTCACACAGAGTCGGACACGACTGAAGTGACTTAGCAGCAGCAGCAGCAGCAGGAAATCCTAGGGACAGGGGAGCCTGGTGGGTTGCCGTCTATGGGGTCGCACAGAGTCGGACACGACTGAAGTGACTTAGCAGCAGCAGCAGCAGGGACTTAGCAGCCTGTCCTCTCTCCATCTCACACCCTGGACTGCCTTTCGTAATCCTGCCAACACTTAAATCCCTTTTGCTGCCTAGACTGTCCCGAGTAATTGAGAACGCTGGTGCTTCAGTGAGCACTGCTGTTCCTCCAGTCAGTGTGGAAGGAATGTTTCAGCAAAGGGCCAGAGATGTGCTCCCAGAGACGGCAGAAAGCAAGGGAAACATACAACGCAGGCCCTGACCACCTCTGCCCAAAGGCTTGCTTGGAAGTCTCACCAAATGGAAGCTTTCCTGTTTCTGCATTAATCCTTTGTATGCTGGCTAAATTCCAGCACAGGTAATTACATTCTCTCTTACCCAAATCCTCCTGGCAAATTTAGTCCTTTCATAGGTCTTCTTGTGATTTTTATTTTTAAATTTTTTTTAGTTTTTGTGGTGTTTTGCTCTTGATGTGGGAGTTTTCTGAAGATTTTGCCTTTCTGCAAGAGGGCAGAGAGGGTGGGCCCACTGGCGCTGTGTATTATCTTCAGAAGAATTGCAGGGGCGAAGTAAAGGTGGTGGAGCCATGCTGAGCAGAGCAGAACCCTGGAGAAAGGAGGCCTCCAGAGATGCCCTCATGAGACCCCTTCTTCAGGAATGTGTGTGATCAAACCTCTGATGTTACCCACTGATTTCTTGGTATAAAGTCTCCATGACCCTCTGCAGTGAGACAGCCAGTTTTATTACTCTTTGGGCAAATGATTCGAACTTATCCTTAAATGGAACCCCTATGGCTTGGGTGTTGCTGGTCCACCCTCTGTCTCTTGTGTTTGATTGACAGACAGTCTATTGTTTGGTTTCCCAGCATTATGATCTGGATTTTGCTTTGGGATGAAGGCACTGTAGACGTTTTTGGTTATTTGGATCCAAAAATCTCTAAAACATGCCAGCAATTTCTCAGTAATTATATTTTAAATATAAAGTATAATCAGATCATCAAACTGTGATCAATTATCAACATAATCAAATATCACATGATCAAACTCCAGCCCATGAAGCATTTATTACATGACTATGTCCCCTTCCCTTCCATCTAAGTCACCTTGAGGAAGTTAGCTAACAGTTTCGTGCTTTGGTTTTCTTACTTGTAGTTTGAGGATGATAAGAATAGCTACTTCATAAGATTGTTTTCATGATTTATTGGGAGTGCATGGAAAGTCACTACTACTACTGTTATTACAAGTTATTATTTTATTATAAAACACTAAATATTAAGCAAACATATATACTGTGGAATTGATCTTCTAAGAAGGTAATGAAATACTCAAAATATCACTTAAATAAAATGAGGATACCAAGGTAACTAAGCAATGGTCCTGCCCTCAGTACACTTGTGATCTAATGAAGGAGTCAAATGTCTTTTTCTCTTAATTTTTTAACATAGTTTTTTTTAAGATTGATTGTTTATTTGCCAGGTGAGGTCTTAGTTGCATCGTGGTGGATCTTTCATTGTGGCGCAAGGACTCTCTAGCTGTGCTCAGGTTCAGTAGTCCTGGCACATGGGTTTAGTTGCTCCACGGCCTGTGGGATCTTGGTTCCCTGATGCGGGATTGAATCCGCGTCCTCTGCACTGCAAGGTGGATTCTTATACTGGGCCACCAGAGAAGTCCCAGAGTCATATGTTCTTCAATGCTGTCCTCCTGATACCTAGATCCATGCCTGGCATTTACAGTGGGAGGCCAATAAATGTGTGCTATTAGGATTATTGAATGTATAAAGGACTTAAGCACAAACATACGGAAGGTAAATTGCCAATGAGGATAATTGAGGACAGCTTCATACAGAGGGTTGCTTTGAATTCTCTGGTTGAATTCAGTGATTGAATTCAGTCTCAGGAATGGATATGATCTTGATAGATGAGGAAAGAAGTAAAAGGCCCTCAAAATTACTTACTGAAACAGTGTTTCCCAATTTTTATTGGATCATAGGACATGAAGAAAATAATAATATTTACAAAGGACACTGGTCAAAGGCTCAGTGTAAGAATATGCTCCCCAAGAGAACAGAGACTTTGGCTATTGTGGTCAGCTTTGTATCCCCAACACCTAAGATGGTACTTTGCAGATATTAGTTGAATAGTAGCAAAGGGGAAACATTTAGAGTTGGTCTATAAGAGGCATGATTGGGGCCACTGAGGTGTGGGATTCATAAGAAAATGTAGAGTCAAGAAAGGCTGGAAGCAAATCTAGGATGCTTTTGAATGCTGTCCCAAATTGATCTTTATTCACTAGGGTATGGACTCTACTAAAATTTTTGGATTGGAAGCTCTTAATAAGAAAGACAGTTCTGGGTGGGGGCCATGTAAAGAACAGAGGAAAATACTAGGAGAAGAAAATTTAAAAGGTGACTATTTGTAATCTCAGGGTGGCAGACAGTGAGGAACTGAAATACTGGGTTGGCCAGAATGTTCAAATACAAATGAACTTTTTGGCCAACCCAATAGGAAGGGGAATGTTAAGAAAAGACGTGAAGAAATATTTGATAGGACACGGCTGGAGTGAGTTGAAAAAGGCAAGGCAAGAGTTATGTTATTACTAATGAGCTCTTCCACCTTAGTGGAAAAAGCATTAGTTGCTCAGTTGTGTCCAACTCTTTGCAACCCCATGGACTAGAGCCCACCAGGCTCCTCTGTCCATAGGTTTCTCCAGGCAAGAATACTGGAGTGGGTTGCCATTCCCTTCTCCAGGGGATCTTCCTGACTCAGAGATCGAACCTAGGTCTCCTGCATTGCAGGCAGATTATTTATCATCTGAGCTACCAGGGAAGCCCAGAGAACTTAACCTCTCCATCTGTTTCCACATCTGAAATAAACTTAACTATTTTTCAGTGCCATTCATTCCTAGTATTTTAGAATTCTCTAATCTTATCAAATTCTCAGTACATTAGAGACCTTTCTAATGTACTTCATCATTTCTCCCACCCCTCCTCCACCTCAGTTGGTAGTGACATTTCAGTTTCCTGCTTTGGACTCCCTTAATTCTTTGAAGAATTTCAGGCTAACATTCATTCAAGTATAGCGTATAGATCCTTAGGGCACAGGGTGGAGTCGTGTTCCCTGTGCCATCTGAAGATACTCAACTGGCATTGTCTTCCCTCTACTTTTCTCTTATTCATTGGGTCTTCTAGGGGGACCCCTGGCATAGATTTTTATTTTTATGCATAGGAATTGTGTCTTACTCCCCTTTGCCAATACAAGCTTGGCATAGAATAACTCCTCACAACTATGAGGGACAATTTGATGATGGGGAGCCATCTTGGGTTGTAGCTTTTTGGCCACTGGGAAGTTCTGGTCCGATGCTTTATGACAAGAAACTGGTTAACAGCATCTTTTGTTTTTTCTTTCCTTGATAACTCTTAAGCTAAATGTTTTTCTAAACCTTTGTTCTCCTACAGCTATTGCTGTCATTTGCTTCTTGGCCTTTCTCATCCATAATTGGTTACCTTCCCAAGCTCATCTGAAGTCTGGGGAATCAATTGTGTCATCCTTTTCTCTTAAGATTAGAACATTGGCTGTTATGTGCACAGAAATTCTATCCATGGTATCAACATAGTCTTTCCAGGACAGAGACCTAGAATGAGTTAATAAGCACCAACACATTTGCTAAACTTAAAAGAATACTCTTATTATTGTGTGGCAATTGGTAAAGAACTTATTAATTAAGGATATAAGATAGAGAGAAATCTCCCAAGAGGCAAAAATCCATTACAAAGACGTTGTGGAACCAATCTAGCAGTTAATGGAATACTCAGAGGTTCTTTAAAAAAAAAGAGAGAAAGTGAGGGGGGGTTCACTTTTCAAAGGGTGTCACCAAATTAATGATATATTATAGATTATGGGAAACTTACCAAAAGACAGATAGAATATACAAACAAAGCAAAAAGCCTCCTAAACTTTTGTTTTCATACAATCCAATCTTTGTATGGTAACATCTCCTGATCCTAAATACACACCCACTTCACCACAAAGCATAAAAGTAAATTGAGATGGAAATCAGAATCAAACTAGTGTTGCAAATGAGAATTAATAGTACATTTGTTTTTGTTCTGAGACAAAATAAATAACTCATTTCAACTGCCTGTGAGTTGTTTGTTTAAGACAGAACTAGCAAATTAACAAGAAATGCCAGGCTCTCCTCCATTTCCCTTTTCAATTTTAAGTTTTCCCCTACAGATTATCCGGTCATATGAGAACAGTGTTGTGTTTTAGAGAGGGATTTGGTGAGATGAGGCAAAAGCAGAGGATTACCCAGGAATTGGGTCCCCTGGAGTGATAACAGAAATCTGACAGACCTATTCTATTAAGATGCTTATCTTCCTAGCTCCAGCCCTGTGAGCAGACTCCCATAGACACTGTTAGCATCAAGCCTCCCAACGACATAGCATCACAAAGCACATGGTCGCGGGATCTTAATAACTCTGTGCTGGATCCCAGTGAACCTTTCATCTTTGAGGCAAAACCAAATATTAATATCTGCATCAGAGGAACAGCATGTAGGTTCAGAGTACGAGAATGAGAAAAATCAGGGACATTAGTTTCTTTATGTTGCAATTCACATGGAACCTAGACCAGTCCTCGGAACACAGATAATACATTCATAAGTTAAAACTTGTGAATTCTTTATTCCACAATTTTGGAGGGAGGGGTGAGATGCATTTACATTAATGAACATAAAATGGGAAAGTAGAAAGATCACTGGACATGGAATGTGAACATTTGATTTTGAATTTATATGAGTTTACATGAGCTCTGCTATCAGGATGTATTGCTCACACTTCGTGAGCCTTTCCTTTCTCATCTACAAAAGGGGGTACAATCATACCCACACTGCCTGCCTCGTACAGTAGATGTAAAGCTCACATAAAATATGCCAGAGCACTAAACCATCCATAGAATTTAAGATGGTGGTGGTGATGATCATGATGATAAGTTATTAGCTCAAAGCAAGTACCTTAGTCTGTCTTGAAAGAAAATGACTAAGCTTTGTGATAAAAGGCTTCCCTGGTGGTGCAGAGGTTAAAGCATCTGCCTGCAATGTGGGAGACCTGGGTTCGATCCCTCGGTTGGGAAGATCTCCTGGAGAAGGAAATGGCAACCCACTCCAGTATTCTTCCCTGGAGAATCCCATGGACAGAGGAGCTTGGTGGGCTACAGTCCACGGGTCACGAAGAGTCGGACACGACTGAGCGACTTCACTTCACTTTTGTGATAAATGGTGGTAGAAATGAAAAGATAGTCTATTTATTTACGTATTGGTGCCAGGTATTAGTTGCAGCAAGCGGGGTCTGGGGTCTCCAATCTTCCTTGCAGCATGTGAGATCTTTAGTTGCAGCACTCAAACTCTTAGTTGTGGCGTGTGGGATCTTAGTTCTCTGGCCAGGCATTGAACCTGACTCCCTTACGTTAGAAGGCAGATTCTTAACCACTGGAGCACCAGGGAGGTCCCTCAATGTCTTTTTCAACACTCTCGTTCTACATGTTTAGTTTTTGAGTATCTTTCTACTTTATATAAAAGATAGAGGTCAAATGGGAGTTGAATAACTTGGCTTGCTTTCTATAATGTACCCGCTAAGTATTATGCCAAACCTTCTTAAATATGCAACTTTGTCTTTGTCCTGCTGGCTCCAAATATAGTTAGATTTTTCTTTTATTGTTCTCTCCAGTTTCATAAACTTGATCCATTGTTGGGCTCAGTGTTTCTAGGTCTATCTTTTTGCAGTTTTATATTTGAGTTCATCAGAGTTTTCTGTATCTAGTCAGTTATATTGGTTCTATAATCTAATCTCCCAACACATTTTGGTAATTGGCATTGCATGTAATTAAGGTAGAATCTAATCTCATACTGGCTCTTAACTGCACTGAGTATCTTTTAGGATTTCTTTTAGTCTTTGTCCACAGGACTGTTAGGTGCTTAAGAGCTTGGTTCATAAAGAAAATCTCTTGCCATGCTTGAGTCACTCTTCTTTGATATTACAAAAGTTCATAGGAATGTACTGAACTTCCCCCACAATAATTCCCTGTTTTTGACTACCTGCTTATCACTTAAGACTTTCAAACTTTCTGATCTCCCTGCCTAGAACATTTTTTATATCTATTTTTTACATATCAGGCTCTTTCTCATATCTATGTCTTCATTTTAACACTATATCCTCAGAAAGGACCTTAATTAAAGTAGTCTTTGATATATACATGCCAATCCACCTACCCACACACTTGATCTCATCACCTTATTTATTACTCTCATGGTACTTAGCATGGTTGGTACTTGACATGTTGACTGGTTTGCTTCCCCATATGTTCTTTCTCTCCCTGACCCGCCCAGTCCCACATCTACCCACTACAACTTGGATCTTGTCCATCCTGTTCACTGATGTTTCCCAGTCCCTAGCACAGGGTCCGTCCAATAAATATGCATTGGAGGAATAAATGGTCTATTTCTACATTATTCTGTATGCTCTAAGAGGCAGAGTCTAAATACATTAACTGAGTGCACTTGTATGAAAGGGAAAATCCATTCTTAGAGTGCAAATAAAATTGAGATTGTTTATTCCCTAATTTTCATTTTGTAGATAAGTGTTCAGAGAAGTGATATAGTTTGGACAAGATTTCATTTTTTAATGATTGGTAAAGCCAGGAGTAGAAGCTAAGCCTTTTGACTTCCAGAGGAGTAAGCATCAATCAATGAGCCTCTTCCCACTGGCACTTATGAACTTGGTTGTCCAACTTCCCCAGAATTGCACAATTTGAATGCTCCACTCCAGCAAACCAAACCAACAACACACAGCTTGTTTGTTGACAACAGCAATAGCAAATCCTCACTGTCTCTACTATACAAAGCAGACTCTCCCCCCATTCACCCCATTCACCGAAGTTCAGCTCAAAAAAATCTTTTGTCAAGTTTTAATTTTGTAATCCCAATCAACTCTAGTCTTATCAGGCTCTCTGTTAATTGTTGAGCTCTTTCTGCTTCTGCTTTCCTGCCTGGATGATAAATCTGGAACTCATTTTTTCATTGACATTTCCTCACTGAGGTTGATTGGAAAAATGGCCTTCCATAAAGAGGTAGAATCCATTTCTCCACTGGATTCTATTTCTTTTTTAAAAAACTTTTTATTTTAAATTGGAGTATAGCCAGTTAAACAATGCTGTGATAGTTTCAGATGGATAGCAAATAGACTCAGCCATACATATACATGTCTCTTTCTTAAATCTGGGCTTAGCCGTCTACTTACTTTGGCCAATGGGATATTGACAAATGTTTTTCAAACAGGGGCTCAAAAATTGCTGGTGGCATTATGGTTTGCTTTCTCTTGTTGCAGTTGAAATCCTGAGACCACCATATGAAAGGCGTACCCTAGCCTTCCGGAAAGGCTACATAAAGAAAAACCTGAGCACCTTGACTGGTTGCCTCCCAACTGCCAGACATGTGAGTGGAGCCATCCTAAGCCCCCAGCTCTCAGTCTATCTGCCAAATGACTGCAGACCTATGAGTGAGCTCAGGTGAGACCTTCAAAAGAATTGCCCAAGTGAACCCAGCCCAAATTGCCCACCCACAGAACTGTGAGCTAACAAATGACTGTTGTTCTATTTTTTTTTTTTAAGATTTTTAAACACTTTTGTGATGCTTTAGTTTAAATCTTTATCGAATTTGTTACAATATTGCTTCTGTTTGTTTTATGTTTGGGGTTTTTGCCTCTAGGAAATGTGGGACTTAGCTCTCTGACCAGGGATGGAACCCGCACCCCCTCCATTGGAAGGTGAAGTCTTAACCCCCAGACCACCAGGGAGTGTCATGACTGTTGTTTTAAATCCCTAAGTTCTGGGATGTTTTGTTACACAGCAAAAACCCACCTTACATCCTCACAAGGCTTCCTACGTTGCTTTCTAGGCGTATTTGCTGCTTCACAGGTGCACTTCATTAGTGGATGATCCATTTATCCCCATTTCACAGAGAGGAAAGATCAATGCCAAGAGGCTTTTCTAGTATTGATGCCCTGACAGGCTTAATTCTTTAGATCCCCATGCATTAGAGATCAATCCTCCTTAGACATTTTTCAAGGGAACAGCCACTAAAATGTTTAGGAAGGAATTAGGAAGTTAAGGATGTGCAGACAGTTTCTGAAAGCTGGACTTCAAAACTGTAAGCTTGAGCTTAAATAGGGCTTACGAAATTAATAAAGCCAGATTCCAATTTCGTTCATTTACCTCATATTTTCTAACCAGCAGCTATCAATGTACACCAAAAAATCTAGACTGTTACAAGACTGCAGTTATTAGAACTACCACACAATAATCATCACAATAATTATTGATAGTATTTATTGATCATCTCTAAGTGTTAGACATTATTCACATCCATATCTCTGCTGCTGCAATAACCCTGCTGCTGCTAAGCCGCTTCAGTCGTGTCCGACTCTGTGCGACCCCATAGACAGCAGACTAATCGGTATATTAGTAGGGTTAGTAGTATTAGTAGTATATTCTTACCTAATACAGCGGAGCTTCTCTGGTGGCTCAGATAGTAAAGAATCTGCCGGCAATGTGGGAGGTCCGGGTTCGATTCCTAGGTTGGAAAGATCACCTGGAGAAGGGAATCACCACCCACTCCAGTATTCTTGCCTGGAGAATTTCATGGATGGAGGCTACAATCCATGGGGTCACAAAGAGTTGGCCACGATTGAGCGACTAACGCCTGGAGAAGTTAAGAAACTAGTCCCAACCCACACAGCTAGAGAGCTGAAATTCGAGCCAGGGTGAGCCGGTGAGCTTTCTCATCTAGCACTTTTCTCCCTTGGATCAAATGCTGCACAATTCCTGTTTCCTTCCACATATTAAGGAGGCAGATCATGAACCCCACATCCAAGAATACCTGCGGGGTCTATTCCTTAGCAGGAAGGCAGAGTCTCTGTCATGTATCAACATGTAAGTGATTTCAGTTTCAAGCAGCTTAAGTCTGTTATCCTTGGAAAACCCCCAAGAAAAGCCTCCTGTTTGTCTACAGCATTTGCTTTTCAACCTGAGTTTTGAGGAGGCAGAAGGGAATACGTTAAGCCATGAACCAGATGCATTTTTTTTTTTCTAATGCAGAGCAAGATAAAATACAATAGGACATTCGCAAATTTCTGAATTAAATTCCTTAAAAAAAATCATCAAAGGCAGGCTCAATATTTAAAAACTTAGGTTAGCCTTGAAGCTAGGAACAGCTTTTATAAATACATTTTATGCTCCCAATAAGAGGCCAATGTACAGGACATGCATCTCAGTTAGTGACATTTCACACTTCTCAAAAGTAGTAAAACTGAACACTGTGCTTTTAATTTTACTTAATTGATCATCTCATACCTGCTAGTTCCATTTTAGTATCACCCTTTCCCCTCAGTTATGTGCTTATAAATTCAGTTCCCTTCATTGCATCTGACAAATACTGGAGTTGGCCAAAAAGTTTGTTTGGGTTTTAGCGTGCCATCTTACAGAAAAATTCGAATGAGCTTTGTGGCCAACCCAATATTTGCTCTCTATCTGCTCCATATCCAGAGACCTTTAAGTTTTGTTTTGTTTTTTTTTTTTCGGTTGCACTGGGTCTTTGTTGCTGCTCGCGGGCTTTCTCTAGTTGCAGCAAGTGGGGGCTGCTCCTTGTTGTGGTGTTGAAGCTTCTCCTTGTGGTCGCTTCTCTTGCTGTGGAGCACGGGCTCTAGGCACCCAGGCTCAATAGTTGTGGCACATGGGCTTAGTTGCTCCATGGCATCTGGAAACTTCCCAAACCAGGGGTTGAACCCACTCTCCCTGCATTGATAGGAGGACTCTTATCCACTGCTCCAGAGGCCTTTATGATTTTGTGATTTTATCATCTCACTTCCTGGAGCCCCACTTCCCAGGTCCTCGTGTTTGCACTCACGTGTAGATCTTCTGGTGCCCCCTCCTCCTAGCTGGCGCTTGACTTTAGTTTTCACTGTAGCCCAGTGGCTAAGACAGTTCTTGACACACGCGGGGGCTTAGAGTGTCACATTGTATTATACCTTTTTGTATCCCTACTCTCTACACTTTCTACTTTGCACATACAGGAAATTCTCTAAATATTGTGAATGGATTAATGGAGGAACAGTGGGAATGATCAAAGTAAGGAAAGTTCATCATGACTGCAAGCAGCGCTTAAGGGCAGGAGACCAATGACAGTTTCCTGCCTCTGTTTTTACTTGTCTTAGAAGAGGCAGGGTTCCTTTCTTTCATCAGTTTCTTTGCCCTAATATTGCAAACTTGATGCTTCCCAGGTGGCCACAGTTGGTAAAGAACTCACCTGCCAGTGCAGGAGAGACAGAGATGCAGGTTTGATTCCTAGGTCACGAAGATCCCCTGGTGGAGGGCATGCCACCCCACTCCAGTATTCTTGCCTGGAAAATCCAATGGACAGAGGAGCCGGGCAGGCTATAGTCCATGGGGTTGCAAAGAGTTGGACACAACTGAGTGCACGCACATACGTACAATCTTGTTAAAATAAGCCAGTTTCTTTTTCTGATGAGGCCAATTTCATAAATGTAAGTCTGCTAACTTACCTACCAGCTGAAACAGGCTGGAAAGCTGGCATCTGGGACCTGGGACCCTTTGGTACAGGCTTGCACCTGGGCAAGTCTCCTTGAGCAACAAAACACGAAGAAACTATAAGGGACTAAAAATAACTGTGTATATGAACAGCTGGAGCAAATTATGAACAAGATACAGAAAAGACCAAAAGCAACTGCCACTTCTGAGGTGTCTGGAACAGAAGCACAGGCCTGAACATGATCCCTACACACAGACTACCCCTCTTTGGCCTGAGCCCTGGACCTGCCCCCCTACTCTCACCCTGTTTAAGGGACCAGCTCACCCTGTCCTGACCCTGCCAGGGGCAAGCAAAAGAACCTATTACTTGCTTCCACTTCCTCATGCTACAGCTCGAGTCCCAGCAAAGCCCTGTCTGAATTTCTCACCTGGCTCCTTACCAGTTTCTGTTGATTAAGGAGGTAAAGAGTCGTGGTGGGTAATACAGTCATCTTAAGAACCATAGCAACCTGACTATTTCAATCTGAGAATTAAATGACCAAAGACACTTTAAAAGCATAGCTTAGCAATTCTCTTAGTTTCCTTAAAAACAGCAGCGTTCTATAGATGCCAAATTGCAGAATCCGATTCAGGATGCAAATTACCACAAAGAAAAGGAAATAGCGGCCGGAATTCTTCCTTGCCAGGTGATACCCACTAAGCTATAATTCATGCATCTGGAAAATAATATAGCATAAAAAAAAAAAAACAAAACACTGATTTCCCTGAAATGAGAACCACTTCTGATGTGTTTACGCTTCTATCTGCTTCAACCCTACTCCCGTGGAAATGAAGTTATCGAAATGTCTGTGTTGGGTGATGGGGCCGCACCAGGACAACACAAAAGAGATGAGAAAAGAGCAAGAGGGAGGGGATATGTCACATCCTGACTACAGGGAAACAGTGCAAAACATCTAATCACAGCAGTGCCAGGGAACTTGAACCTGTCCAAAAAGATCCTGCGCTCTCCGTGCTTAATTGCGGTTGATGGCTGCTGGCCAGTCATGCATGACAATGCGTGCGGGTCTGGCTGCTCCCTGCCTGTGCTCATTGCTGTCAGCCTTCACTCCAGGTGATGAACACAGTCCTCGGACCCTGCAAGAGGGGTCTGGGCCAGAGCTGGGGGAGGGGATGGGGGCTGGGGGCTGGTGAGGGCTGGAGCAACCCCTCATGGACACAAAGTGGCTTGTACGCAAATAACCCATAGCTAAACAGAGGTCGTTAGAAATAAAAACGTGGTAACCAGCTTCCATCCTTACTTCCTTTCCCCAAGTATCCTGTAGATTTGTTTTCCTTGAGCGAAAATAAATCTAGGACACGCTATTCAGATGGGTAGGACATCTGTGACCCGCGGTATATCCACCGGCCACGTATGACTCTCCTGTTTGGTCCATTCTATTTCAGCACGGGCTTCACTTTGGATGGAGAAATGTCAATTGCACTCGAACAGCAAAGCGCATTATGGTCGACTCAATACTTCTAAATATCTTTCTGTCTGCACAAGAGGCAAAATCATGTTTCTGTTTATTTCGATGACAAAGAAAGCCCCCAAGCGCTTGAGAAAAAAGATGGTTTATGAAGTCTAGAGTGGCACTGATAATTTGGAAGGAGTTCATCCTTTTGCAGCCTAATTATTCATTTTTAGTGTGGGATGAGTCGCAAAGTTCTCTAGAGTTGTAGACCCCTGGAGAGATTGTTTTAAGGCATAAATATGTAAAAGAAACCTCAAAACACATAAGTTCCAGGCAGAATAAAATGATGCATTTGAGGTTAGGAACAATTTTCCACAGAAGGTCCATCACTTGTCTTCTGCCTATGAAGTGTTGGGAAGAGCTTAACTTCTCTCTGGGTTTTAATTGCTTCATCTCTAAAAATAGACATTTCTACCTCATGGGGATACTCTGAGGATTAAATGATCTGATGTCTACTTATGAGCTTCCTCTGCAGATAAATAGACAAACTGTAGGCACGCAAGGGCAAGGATTTGTATCTATTTATTTTTGTAAACTTAGTGACAGAGCATGATGATAAAGGGTACAACCTCTGAAATTAGTCAGGACTAGACTGAAGACCGTGATACTAACTAGCTGTTTACTTGTGTGTTCATTTTCTTTTCATTTTAATTTTTTAACTTGTGTGTTCATTTTCTCATCTTAAACAATGAAGATAATTATTCTTACCTGAGAAAGAGTTGAGATCATGGGCCTAAGAGATCTGACATACAGTAAATATTCAATGAATAGTATTAACTCCCAGCTTCAAGCATATATTACAGAACAGAAAACTAGAAATAAGTTTATGTACTGAAAATTAAATCATCCATGGCAGGGTTACAGTTTTTGTTGGCTGGCAATTTGACATGAACTGTCTAAGTATCCTTAACTATTTTCTCAGCAAGAACACAAAATGAAGGATGGGAGCAAGGAAACTTATACCATAAAGGAGATTTATCTTTTCTCCACAATACAACTAGTTTTACTTTTTTCTGATTATATAAACAACACCTGTTCATTAAAAAAAGAAAAGCCAACCAATCGATAAAAGAAAGTCAAAATCACCTGAAATTTCACAATCCTGTGATAACTATCATTAATATGATATGAATCAGCAACATTTGAACAGTGCTTGGCATGTCAAAAACTCAAGAACACGTGGATGACATTAGCGTTACTTCCTTTATGATATATTTTGCCGTACCAAATTAAATAAATATTTATGTCATAAATGTTTCTAATTTCTCGGCTTTCTTTCTGCCTGCATTTTCCAGGTTATTTATGTGGTCTCCTAAATTTACTTGAAAATTTGTTTTCTTTTTTTAAAAATCAGGATGAATCAAAATTGTGAATAAATTTCATTATTTCCCAGGATTTATTTCTGAACTTTATATTTTGTCCACTGGTCCATTTGGCTAGTCCTCTTCCAATTCATATTGTTTTGATTAAAAAAATATAACAATTTTTCATTGCCACTTTTCTCTCTCATATTTGTCTTGGCTCTTCTAGCTTAATTTTTTGTCTTTGGAATATTGCTGGTTTAAAAGACAACCAAGGAAAGTTTCTGTTGGGATTCTAAGTAGATCTTAGACATTAATTATGTCTATATTAGTTTTTTAAGTTAATATTTTATTATTTTATGTCTTCCTGTCTTAGTCTGTTACAATTACTATAATGAAATATCATAAACTGAGTGACTTATAAACAGCTGAAATTTATTTTCAGAGCTCTTATAGACTGGGATGTCCAGTATCAAGGTGCCAGCAGAGTCAGTGTCTGGTGAGGACTTGCCTTCTGGTTCACAGATGGCAATCCTTTAAGTATTTCCTCACCCGTAGGAAGAGGCAAAGGAGCCTTCTTGTGTCTCTTTCATAAGAGTATTAATCCCATTCATGAAGGCTACACTCTCATGACCCTATCACCTCCCAAAAGCTCTGCCTCCAAATACCATCACATTGGGGATTAGGTTTCAAGATATGAATTTTGAAGGGACACAAACAGTCTGTGTATGTGTGTGTGAGTTGCTAAGTAGTGTCCAATTCTTTGTGAGTCCATGGACTGTAGCACGCCAGGCTCCTCTGTCCATGGAATTCTCCAGGCAAGAATACTGGAGTGGGTTGCCATTCCCTGTTCCAGGGGATCTTCCCCACCCAGGGATCAAACCCAGGTCTCCTGCACTGCAGGCAGATTCTTTACCGTCTGAGCAACCAGGAAAGCCCCAAACAGTCTATAGCACTACCCAAACTAATACTATATCTTTCTATTGTTTCGATCTTATTTTATGTCCTTCAAATAAATTTGTTTTCCTAGTAGATGTTTTGTAGCTTTCTTAATAATTTTAAGTATTTGTTAATCCTTTGTCAATTAACAAGTGAAATATTTTTTCTCACTTTTATTTTTACCTAGTCATTGCTAGAATAGAGAAAAACTATTGACTTTAAAAATATTTTTTCTTTCATCAAGCCGCCTTACCTAGAATTCCAATATTAACTCTAGCAGCTTTTTAAAAAAATTGAATCTCTTAAATTTTCTGAAATTTCAGGATGTGTCTCTGCAGCAGCTTGTGCTGCATAACGATGAAATAAGATATGTTTTTTCTTTTCAAAAATTTATACTGATCATTTTGTTTCTTTTTGTATACAGTGAAACCTTAAAAGCAATGGTGAATAAGAACGGCAGTGGCATACACCCTCTGTTGTTCTGATTATTTAAGGGTTTACCTCTAAATAACAAAAATTTTTCCTTTACCTTGTCTTCTGTTAACTTGATAACCTTATCTTCCACATTTATTTCTCCGATTCATTTTGAGTCTGTCATTGTATTTGAGGTTAATAAAGATCATATTTTATTTTTCTCTGTAGAGTGAGTCAACTCCATCTCTATATTGTCTGCTCTTTCAACACAAATTTGTTGTACCATTTTATCAAAAACTAAGCTTTTATGGGTTTGGACCTAAAAATTCTATTCTGCCCATTGAACTATTGGTCCATTATTGAGTTGTACCGTGGGTTTTTTTGTTTTAGCAAATCTTCATTTCCTGTAAGTTGTCTCCCCTTTTCACTCTTATTTTTCAGAGCTTAGTTAATTTTTAAAGTTTATTTTTTCCTGCTACAAGCTTTAAATTATTGATTCGAATTTAGAATGCATTTTTTGAGTTCCTCAAAAATATAACTTTCTTTTGCACTTTAATTTTAATTAAGATTGTGATAAATTTACAGATTAGTTTTGGGATAATTAGAATCTGTGTAATGTTGAGTTTTTTCATATAACAATATGAAATGTGTTTATATTTGCATCTTAAAAAATGTTCGGTGCCATTTCCTTAAGTTCCCAGGCAGTTATATATTTGATCAGTTCTCTCTTTATTTTCTAAAATAGTTAGGATTTAAATTTTTAAAATTCTAGTAATTATTTTCTATTTCATTTCTTGCAGCTTTTATCTTTTCCCTCTTTGTTGCTGCTGTTTTACTTAGACAGATTTTTTAAAATATCTTTTAAAATGACTAAGTCAACTGATTTCCAGTCTTTGAATTTTAATAATAAATGTTATTAAAGCTATAAACTATCCTAGATTTACAGTTGTGCTCTGTGAAATACATCTTTTCATTGCTTTCTAAATATTCTTCTTCTAACCTAAAGAGTATTTTGTAAAATGAGGATTGGGGGGGGGATCATCTTTTTATTATTTATTTACAATTGTGTTGGGTTATAATTAGAGGATGTGAACTTTAAAGTCACTTTTTGCTCAAAGACACAACCAGTTTTTGTTAACACTTTTCGGAAATATAAAAGCAAAGTATGTTCTTTATTCATAGTATATTAAATTTATTGGTTGTAATTTCTAATTCTTTGATGTATGTCCTTAGTTATTTTTGTCTACAGTTATCAGAAAGTGAAGAGGAGCTAAAAAGCCTATTGATGAAAGCGAAAGAGGAGAGCGAAAAAGTTGGCTTAAAACTCAACATTCAGAAGACGAAGATCATGGCATCCAGTCCCATCACTTCATGGGAAATAGATGGGGAAACAGTGGAAACAGTGTCAGACTTTATATTTTGGGTTCCAAAATCACTGCAGATGGTGACTGCAGCCATGAAATTAAAAGACGCTTACTCCTTGGAAGAAAAGTTATGACCAACCTAGATAGTATTTTCAAAAGCAGAGACATTACTTTGCTGACAAAGGTCCGTCTAGTCAAGGCTATGATTTTTCCTGTGGTCATGTATGGATGTGAGAGTTAGACTGTGAAGAAAGCTAAGTGCCAAAGAATTGATGCTTTTGAACTGTGGTGTTGGAGAAGACTCTTGAGAGTCCCTTGGACTGCAAGGAGATCCAATCAGTCCATTCTGAAGGAGATCAGCCCTGGGATTTCTTTGGAAGGAATGATGCTAAAGCTGAAACTCCAGTACTTTGGCCACCTCATGTGAAGAGTTGACTCATTGGAAAAGACTGTGATGCTGGGAGGGATTGGGGGCAGGAGGAGAAGGGGATGACAGAGGATGAGATGGCTGGATGGCATCACGGACTCAATGGACGTGAGTCTGAGTGACCTTCAGGAGATGGTGATGGACAGGGAGGCCTGGCGTGCTGCGATTCATGGGGTCACAAAGAGTCGGTCACAACTGAGCGACTGAACTGAACTGAACTGATCCAATTATAAAATATGCATATTTAAATTAGCCACAATGAATATGTTTAGCTATTATTTTTTAAGATATTTCACTCTATATATTTAGCTGCTCTGTTTGATACACACGTTTATTACTTTTAAATCTTCTTTGCAAGTTGCCTATTATTATTATTGTACATACTGCCTCTATTCTACTTAGTTCTTTGGATTTCATTTTTCTTGTTGTCTGATTTTCACATCGCTTCTACTTTCTCCCCCTCCTCTCTCTCTTCTTCCTCTCCTCCTTCTTCTTTTATATGTACTAGATAGTTCATTGTCTATCCCGTTGCCTTTGAGATTTTTAAAATCACTTTTTGAAGAGGTGTTTCTTATAAATGATATGACTGAGTTTTTCTTTTTAATACATCATGGCTCAACATTCTCTCACGAGAAGAATTCAACTCATTTATCTTTAGTTTTACAACTGATAGTCCAGATATTACTCGTACTTTTGTATTTCTATTTGGTATTTACTCAATTCGTTGTTTCTTTTATCCCTTTATCTTCCTTTTTCTCTGGTTTGACCAAATTGCTATTCATCCCTCTTTCCACCTTTTTAAATTTAGACGTTCTATTATTTTCAGGTTTTATAATTCCACTTTTCAATCCTAACAGATGTAACTGAATACATTTTTCTGTATTTCTTTGTTAAGATCTAGTTCTCCAGTTCTTCAGTTTCAAGTGTGTGTTCTCCAAGCTTTGCGAGTTAATAGGACTCAGTCTACTTGTGCAGAACTCCTCAGTGTCTCTTATGAGAAAGCTCTTGCAGCTCAGCATTGCTTTTCTCTCCAATTCATGTTCTACAGGTCAAACATTAACCAGGAGAAAAGTCTTGCACCTGCTCTCTCCACCCTCCAGGCCCTACTGGTCTATGAACACCAAGAGCTTCCAGCTCAAGAGTGATGTCTTTTTCACTTGAAGATGGCTCCAGAGGACTGATATATTGAAGCTTCTGTTTATTCCCAGAATTATTCACCTAAAATCTTTCTTTTTTATAGTTCACTTATTGGATATTTTTATTTTATAAAATTATTTATTAAAAAAATACTCTGAGTGGAAGCAAAATTTCAAGACCAGTGAAATATTTAAACTCAAATATTTATGCACTTCAATTCAGAGAGAGAAAGAGAATACCCGCCACTTAGCAACATGTCAGCATGAATTTTGACTTTTAACATTTATACAAAATAGACTATGGTAAGTTGCCCCCCTTACTTCTTGTCCTGGGCCCTGAAAATGTAACAGCAAATATTCTACTATCAATCTAAATGGCAAGTTACAACAGACTCCTGGAGAACAGTACTGTATAAAAATTTTTCTTAAATAAAATTTTCCTATTAATATTTACCTTGTTGCTATTAGAAATAAAAATCATTACAAGTAATGTTTTACATGATGTCTTAAAAATTATCTGATTTTTTAATCTAATGTTAAAAAATGATCTGAGCCTGCATTTACTTGGAAATCCACTTTCGTCTACCTTACTTTGGTAGATCTTGTACTATTTGTATTTCCAACTCATATTGTCCTATTTAGAGTATATTTTAACTTTACAAATATTAATTACTAGCAATATTTTCTTATTTGTTCTTTTACAAATTGGTCTCTGTAAGTCTCTGAGGGTATTTTTAACCTAGCTTCTTCATTCATTGTAAAATCACAGACTTGGCTGATTCCATGTCATTTATCAAGGCATTAAGCATTCACATGGTCTGACCTCCAGCCTCCCTTTACCACTGCATTGCCCCCTTCTAGGGGAGGACATGAAATTATTTTTTTTTAATGTAAGGGCACTTCCTCTGTGGTCCAGTGATTAAGACTCTGCCTTCCAATGCAGAGGTTGCTGGTCTGATCCCTAGTTAGGGAACTAAAGTCTCACATGCCTGAAGCATGGTCAAAAATTTAAAGAGGAAAAGTATGGTGAAGCCTTTGTTAGGAGTCTGATGAACACTAGATGAAGAGTTACCCTCTTTTGGCTTTGGTTGGTACATAGCCACTTACTTGAACTCTTTCTGAGAGTTGAGTTAGCTGACTGCCCTCCAGTCTGGAGAGGGAAAACCAGGTTGTGCGCTCATTTGGTTTGGAGACAATAATCTGACAGCTCTGTCAAAGGTGTGAATATTTAGCTAGCAAATAACAAATCCTGACAAGCTGGACTTCATCATCCTCTGCAGCCCTGGGTGAGAGTGAGCCCTGTGGTAAGAAGGGAGATGAGTCAGAATTGGACGTAGAACTTTCTGGAAGGCAGGGGAGTCTAGGAATAACCACAGCACATATAAACACAAACATGCACACACAGTCACACACACACACACACACACACACAGAGCTCTCTGAGATAGTGTACAGTTTAGGAAGTTGGATTTTTGTTCTCCTCATGTAGAAATTATCAAAAGAAAAATCTAAATGTCAAGATGCTTTTTCAGCATAATGAGATTGATGCACTTAATCTTACATGAAATCAACAAGCATGCATTTCCTGAGGAAATATGCTCTGTGCAATCCAGGTCAAAACACTGGAAAATGCCAATATAGTATAGCCTATGTTTTCAGAGGCCAACTCTCTTAGATAATATTTTAAAAAGGAGTTGAGTGAAGTTACAAATTGTTATTATTGTTCAGTTGCTCAGTCATGTTCAACTCTTTGTGGCCCCATAGACTATAGCATGCCAGGCTTCCCTGTCCTTCACTACCTCCCGGAGTTTGCTCAAACTCATGTCCATTGAGTTGATGGCAGGAATAGAATATAAATATTATAGTTCAGAGACAGGAGAGATTAGCAAATTCTAGAGATGTCCAGGAGAATCCCATGAGAAAAATGTAGTTTGAGTTGAATTGTAAAATATGGGTGACATGTGGGTTTGGGGAAAGGAGAAAATTACAAAGCACAGAAGTGGAAATAAACATGGTGGGTATGGTGGATGGTGAGGAAATCTTTCCAATTCTGAAAAGTGCTGTGCTCTTCCTCCTGGGTCAAGGAATCTTGAGCTAAAAAAAAATGGTAAACCCTATAGAATGTGAAGAACTGACTCATTGCAAAAGACCCTGATGCTGGGAAAGATTGAAGGCAGGAAGAGAAGGAGGGTAGCAGAGGATGAGATGGTTAGATAGCATCACTGACTCGATGGACATGAGTTTGAGCAAGCTCTGGGAGTTGATGGACAGGGAAGCCTGGCGTGCTGCAGTCCACGGGGTGGCAAAGAGTTGGACACGACTGAGCGACTGAACTGAACTGAATAGGATCCTTTTCTGAAGGGAAAAGATACTAAGAAGCTTGGAAATTCAAAAGAGTGGGCAAATAGAGAAATTAAACCTGGAGTTTGGCTTGAAAAAGATGCTTGGGGGTGGAACTTGAGGTTAGCTGGGGATCTGGGGTACAGGAATATTTTAGGCATAGAAACTGCTACAAAATGGTACCAATTGTCTATATTACTTTCTGTTTTATTTTCTGTCCTGGAAAACCTCTTTCATGTTATATTGTCATGTTCTAATGTCATGATACCACTTACACTATCTTTTAGCCGATTTTGACATTGGGTCAATACGTTGAAATTTTCCATTGTGCCAATGTGGAGGAAAAGGGGAAGACATATTGCAGAGAGGGAGGGAAGTTTGGGTGCAAGATAGCATGAGATGGTCCTTGACTATTTTGAGAAGCAGGCGCATTTCCATTTGCAAGCCTTAAGTTACACAAATGGCGGCTAGATTCCTCTCTCATCAGACCATTCACACGTATGCACTCAGACGGAGAAGATGTAAGGGAGCAAATGTAATGAGTGTTTCATGAGCAGAAAGTTACATGAATGATAAAAAAACTTCTTAAAGTATCTCGACACAAATTAGAGTGGTGCACACTTTATAATAAGGGCAATGATTAATCCGGATGATTTACAGCCACTTTAATCAAAGGCTGTATTAGAACGTGGATCCCAGAGGTGAGAATGCAGTTATTAGTTCGCTGAACCACCCCGATCCCTAGGCATTCACAGTTCAACTCATACTGAAGGATTTTAGTGTCTTTGTAAAAGAAAATCCTCTTCTGAAATCATTCCACCCACTTGGAAGGGGTGGGAATGATCTAGTAAAGATAAGAGGAGATAAGGAAAGAATTTAGGTTGACATAGGAAAAACAGGTTGGAACTTGACTGGGAAATATATTTACTTCAAAGTTGGGATGGAACTAGGAGAATCTAGGTCCCTACAAATGATTCGTTATATTCTGGGTCACATATAAGTTTGATTAAAGCACCTAGACAAATACATTAGTAAAATAGTTCTGCAGTGAATTTATTTTTTTAAATGTGATTTAGGAGGTTTGTAAAGCATTCAGAAATCACCTATTTGCATGCTGATGAATCCTAGATTTCTATCTCCATGTGTGACTTCTTTCGTGAGCTCCAGACTTGATTATTAAACTCTCCACTTGACAGTCCCACTTGGATGTTTAAAAGGAAAAACAAACAGTGTGTCTTAAACAGAACTCTTGATTCCTAGTCCCACTCCATAATCATTCTACTCTCTGGTCTTTTTTTTTTTTTTTTCAGTTCAGTTCAGTCGCCCAGTTGTGTCCGACTCTTTGCGACCCCATGAATTGCAGCACGCCAGGCCTCCCTGTCCATCACCGTCTCCCGGAGGTCACTCAGACTCACGTCCATCGAGTCCATGATGCCATCCAGCCATCTCATCCTCTGTCATCCCCTTCTCCTCCTGCCCCCCATCCCTCCCAGCATCAGAGTCTTTTCCAATGAGTCAACTCTTCTCATGAGGTGGCCAAAGTACTGGAGTTTCAGCTTTCACATCATTCCTTCCAAAGAAATCCCAGGGCTGATCTCCTTCAGAATGGACTGATTGGATCTCCTTGCAGTCCAAGGGACTCTCAAGAGTCTTCTCCAACATCACAGTTCAAAAGCATCAATTCTTCAGCGCTCAGCCTTCTTCACAGTCCAACTCTCACATCCATACATGACCACAGGAAAAACCATAGCCTTGACTAGACGGACCTTAGTCGGCAAAGTAATGTCTCTGCTTTTGAATTTAAACCTCTGTAAATAATATTATCCAGTTTTCCAGGCACAAGCCCTGGGAACAATCTGTAACCTTCCATATTCCCTTTCACCTCACGTCTAGTCTGTCAAGAAGTCCTGTATCCTTTCTCCTTCCTCCATGGCCCATGCCCCCTCCCCTGCCTAAGTCAGCCATCTCTTCTGGACCACTACCTGCACGTCCTCACTAGTCCCCATCTTCTCTGTCTGCTCCTCCCAGTTCATTTTCCATATGCATGGCCAGAGTCATCTTTCTAAAATGTAAGTAAGGTCATGCTATTCTCCTGCCCTAAGTGTTCCTCTTTGTTGTTTAGTCGATAAGTCGTGTCTGACTCTGTGACCCCGTGAACTGTAGCCTGCCAGGCTCCTCTGTCCAGGGTTCCTCTACACTCAGAATGAAATCCAGGCTCCTCACCATGATCTGGTGCCTGGCCACATCTTCAGTCTCATTGCCCATCAATCTCCACCTCACTCAAGTGCCCTCCAGCCTCCCTGAGCTCCTTGCTGTTCCTCAGCATATGCCTGTATCATCCCATCTCAGGGCCTCTGCACTTGCAATCTCTTCTGCGGGGAACACTAACTCTATCAGACATTGGCAAGACTTGCTCCTTCACTTCAGTCAACATTCTGCTCAAGTGTCATCCCCTGAGAAGTGACATCCCCTTTAACTAACATACCTCCCTCCATCAACCCCTATTTTTATTCCTGTTTCTAGTTTTGTTCATAGCATTACCATGGTTTGGTGGTGTGTTATTACAGATAATAGATAGGTGGACAGATAGATGAATGATGCATAGAGATAGACAATAGATAGAGCTACAGATAGGTGATCGAGAGAGAGAAATAGAGATAAGAACAGTTAGAAGGGAGGATGGGAGAGTGGGGCTAGGATTGGGGATTCTTTAAAGCTTTCCAGGTGATTCCACTGTGCAACCAAGGTTGGGAATCACAGGACTGGAAGGCAAAAGCTAATGTGTGTGTGTGTGTGTGTGTGTGTGTGTGTGTGTTTATGTGCTTGCTCAGTTCTGTCTGACTCTTTCCGACCCCATCAACTGTAGCCCCCCAGGCTCCTCTGTCCATGGGATTTCCCAGGTAAGAATACTGGAGTGGGTTTCCATTTCTTCCTCCTGGGGATCTTCCCAATGCAGGAATTGAATCCGCATCTCCTGCATTTCTTGTGTTGGCAGGCAGATTCTTTGCCACCTTGGAAGCCCAAGAGCTAATATACAGCTGGTCAAAAAGTTTGTTCAGGTTTTTCAGCAACATCTAATAGAAAAACTTGAATGAACTTTTTGGCCAACCCAATACTTAAAAGGTTGCTAGATTCCAGCTGCTAGAATTCAGTTGGAATATTTACTCTGCTGTTAATCAACTTGCTTTTGTGCTGCTGGAGGGATATTTCAGAGCTCCATTTACCCTCATCACAGTTTGGAGAAATATTCAAAAATCAAAAAGGCTAAGTTCACGAGTTGTTCTTCTCTTTCATCAAGTCCCTTTTCTAAAGGAAGAAGGGCATGATTATAAGAGTCAGACACCTTGAATCTTTGAATCCTGTCTGTACCACCAGGGCAATGCCATGTGTCTGTGACTCGATTTTCTTATCTGTAAAATTAGAATAATAACAATAATTTCCCTCCTGCAGTTGGTGAGGAATCAAATGAATTCTACATAACGGGCTTAGAGTAGCACCTGACTCAAAGTTAAGTGCTCTGAAAGCATCTGGTCTTTCTTTGAGGGAACGGCTCTCAAGCAGAAAATACACGTGGAAAATTCCTTTGGCCAATGATTTTGAAAGTAGCTAGGGGGATTGAGACAGGCCATTTTCTCTAATACTCAAACTCCACTCAAGAACAGAGCTGGTTAATGATTAGACCCTATAAAATTTTCCATGTCATGTGCCTTTTCCCCACCAGGCAATAGAGAATAATTAAGAATTATGGGAAGCGGGTTCAGTGAGAGAAAAGGCATGCCTTTCTAGGGACAAGCTCCAAGCCCTAACGAGGTTACTGGCACAGGTGTCTCCTGCAAATAAATTAATGGGGAGGCAGATCCAATCATGAATCTGTCATCCAAACTTGGTGTTTAGAGTCATTTGGGGAGATGGGGCTTCCTTGGCCCAACCTTGGTGGTGTCTGGAGCAAAGATTAGGAAGCAGAGTGATTTCATTAGGATAACAAGGCTGTTAAAGAACAATCTGGCTCTTTAGATCGTATTTATAAGGCATTTCAAAGAAACTCTGATCTGACAGCTGCTGTCAGTCCCTCACATAGGAATAGTGGTGATTTATTGATACAGCAGGGGAGCTGTTATTATCCTTATTTCTAAAAGTTTTGTACATACCAAGAGTCCATCTTGACTAGTTGCAGACTTCCCAAAGACAAATACACCTCACTGAAAGTGCCACTTGCCCTGGCATGAGGTTTTGTTTGAACAGGATAAGATAAATTCTCTAATACATGATGTCTTACATACTTTTGTCAACTACTCTGAGTCCTTTCTGATAGAACATGGTAGATAAAATTACATTCTCAAATGTCTGCATGATGATTAACAACACCATCTCTTGGCTGGTCTCTTCCACCTTGACTTCTTTTCTGGATGCATCAGAATATGCAGATGTGTAATTTTTGGACAGACGAATATATAATTATGCAGTAATAGATGCTCTACAAAGTGCAAAACGCTACGGGATTTAACTATGAGTGCTTTTTAATTCACTGTATTCCGTTTTGGGGGTTCTCTGGTGGCTCAGTGGCAAAATATCTGCCTGCCAATGCAAGAGATGTGGGTTCAATCCCTGGGTCAGAAAGATCCCCTGGTGCAGCAATTGGCAACCCACTCCAGTATTCTTGCCTGGGAAATCCCATGGATAGAGGAGCCTGGCGGGCTACAGTCAATGGGGTCGCAAAAGAGCCAGTAACTAAACAACAACATTCCATATTTACCCACGCCATTATACTTTCCTGGTTTAGCTATTTGAGAATTGACTACGTATAAGTCCAACCATAGAATAATTTCTTTTCATTCTTGAGCAGTGTAGAGAATATAGTAAATTTAGGGCCCCAAGCTGACTAGAGATAAATTTTGGACAACTAAAGCAGGCACTAATTTATACAGCAGATAATAAATTTTCATTACACCAAAAGATAGACTGACAATTGAGTAGATTCAAACCTAGCTTCAATGAGTTAGTGCATGTGTGGGCCATGTAGGCTTGTGCTGAAAGCTGAGATGTCTGGGGACAGATGTGAGGTTTTCATCAGAGAAATAATCCCTCTCATTTACATAGATCTCTTATTACCATAGTCAAAGTCTATCAGGTCATAGGTCTGGCTGTTCTGCTGTTCTTATTCTGTGCAAAATTTTGTCTCCATACTTTCCAAGAGAGCTATTGAATATAAAAGCTATTATTAAATATGAAGAGTTTGCATTCTGTTTTTGGTTAATCCAAGAAATGAAGCTCGCATTGTGTTTGAGACCTCCTCTTCTAATTGCCAGCTTTTTGATCACTTCATCAAACATCATTATTTTTGTGTACCTCCAGAAATTAAAAGTAGTTGAATTCTTAAAGTAGATTTTCTTCATTGCCACCAATAACATATTCTGAGTCTCTGTCTCAAATGAATGGGATTTTTATTTTCAACCCAGCATATTGGCATCTTTACTTAAAACTACGTGTGGCAGCTTCCCATGGGGTTAATGGAGAAGGAAATGGCAACCCACTCCAGTATTCTTGCCTAGAGAATCCTGTGGACAGAGGAGCCTGGTGGGCTGCTGTCCATAGCATCACAGAGTCGGACACGACTGAAGCGACTTAGCATGCAGGGATGCATTGGAGAAGGAAATGGCAACCCACTCCAGTGTTCTTGCCTGGAGAATCCCAGGGATGGAGGAGCCTGGTGGGCTGCTGTCTATGGGGTTGCACAGAGTCGGACACAACTGAAGCGACTTAGCAGCAGAATGGGGTTAATGCTGCTCACCTTGCTATAGGGAGCAGTGTTCTGTGAGATTTCTGGGAAGTCTCTTTAAAAGGAAGGTCACCTTCTATCCCTCCTGTCTCCCATCCTGCTGCTTGACACGTGTCTGTGATGGCTGTTGCCCACAGCCATCTTAGACAAGAGTACAAAGGCACACCCTAGGGATGCTGCAACAGAGCTTCTAAAGGAAAACTGAGCCCTGAGCACCTGGTGCCACCATCTTGATGTTGGGCTGGCCCTCTCTGGATAGATTTTATATAACAGAGAAATTAACTCTTTTCTCTCACCATTTTGGGAGTACTTTTCACCATAACAACCTTATTTTAACTGATACAATATTTAATTTTGCTTCTGCTTAGTAGAACTGACAAAACAAATTGATTTTTTTAAACAATGCTTGAAACTAGTAACTAAAATTAAAAAAGATTACAATTCACTATAAACCTCAGTTATGCACATAATTCCCATCCTCCATTATCTTAGTCAAGAGTTGGCTGTGTTTTCTTTTTCCCAGTCATGACTGGTTCCAATCCTAGAGAACACCTCATCCTTGAATGCTAATCTTGTGGTTCTAATGGCCGGCAATTTGGGTAAGGAAATTGTCAGAGTATTAGAAATTTAAAATAGAAGTTCTTATTGCTCCCCTGCAAAATAGTTAGCCCTCTGAAAGGACTTCCTTGGAATATGTATGACAAATTAGTGTCATACAATTCATCTTATGTACTTAGCAGGAAACTTAATAAAAAATGTGGCCACACTTTCCAAGTTTGACATAGAATAGAAAGAACATTTTACTTTTTTTACTTGGAGTTAGAAGATTTTAAGTTCTAATATTGGCTCTGTAAACCACTGTCTGTGTAACCTTGGAAAAATCATGTAATCCCCTTAAACTTATGTGCTGAATTTAAAAAATGATAATGATAATAATAATTTATAGGGTTATAAATAATAGGATATGCATTTTAATAATTTATAGGACTTTTTGGTTGTTTGCACCACCCTTTTGGAGCAGCGTAATTGTGGGGTGCCAGGGTAATTCGTCTTGAGGGTCAACTGCCTTTAGGAGGAGACAAAGAATGTTTGGGATGGTAGCCTCAAGGCCCATCATCTCAGGCTCATTTCTGTGGCCTAGAAAGGGTCTTTCTGGCTAGGGCCAGCCCTCAGTGACACCAGCAGTCTCCAAGGGCCTGCAGCCCATGCAATGGCTAAAATATTGTTATGTTATGGGAATCACTCACTTTGAGTCGGGCTGAACCACTAACTAGGAGGAGAGAAACTGAGGCAGATGCCTAGGTTTGGAGAGGGATAGGTTTAACTCAACCTCTTAACACCCCTACCCCAAGCTGTCTAGGTACGCCTTGGGCAGGAACCAAGCAGCCTGGGGTGGAACACAAGCCATGGCCCTGTCGGGCTGCTTCTCCCTTCCCCCACGTGGTGATGAACCCTCCTGCCGGGGAGCTTGTTCTCTACAAGGTGCTGGGTCCAGTGTAGCCACAATCAAGTGATCCCACCCTCCTGGCCTGGTTACAGGGTCCTCAGGAGGGAAAGGAGAGGTATGCCCCACCTCCCTTCCCATCCCTCTGGATTTGTTACTATTTTGCACTTTAAACACCTGCCAATAAAGACTGTCCACACTGAAAAAAAAATTAATAATAGGATATGCATATTAAACAATACAGATGAAAACATTTAGCCTGGTGTTTTTCACAGAGTAGTTGCTCTACAAACGTCAGTTAATCTGATTGAATTAGTGTTGCATTCATGACAGTTTGAAGACATGAGTTGATACTCAAGTCCCATTTAAAAAAGCACAGGGTGTCTGTTGTCCATAAGTCTGTGGGCACAATGGAGCCAACCACCATTTCTCCTGAAAAACTGGCTTAAGAAAAAAATCAATGATCATAAGCTGCCCAAGGATACATTGTGGCTAATCTCTTAACACTTAGGTGTGTGAAACCATCCAGCACCAACAACATTCTCATTTTTAGATAAGCTGCAGAATGAAACACATTTTATCAAATGTTCAGTTGAAATTCTCTGTAAGGAAATATCTCCAAGAAATGTCTGTGGCCATAAAAAAGCTATACACAGACAGGATACAGAAATTGCCCCTCTCATATCCATTCACTTCCACTCTTTTTGGTGTTTTGTGAGTATGGCCTTTGGAATGATTTGTGACATTGGCGACAGCAAAATTGTATCAAAAAAAGCTGGATTTTATGGGTTCAGTAAGAATCAGCAGAATTCAGGGTAACAGTAGACTAAGATCAGACAGTAAAGCCTCTGCCTACAATGTGGGAGACCTGGGTTCAATCCCTGGGTCAGGAAGATCCCCTGGAGAAGGAAATGGCACCCCACTCCAGTACTCTTGCCTGGAAAATCTCATGCATGGAGGAGCCTGGTAGGCTACAGTCCATGGGGTCGCAAAGAGTTGGACACGACTGAACGACTTCACTTTCACTTTCAAGATAGCCTAAGGGTTTCCCTGGTGGCTCAGATGGTAAAGATTCTGACTTTAATGCAGGAGACCTGGGTTCGGTTCCTGGGTCAGGAAGATCCCCTGGAGAAGAAAGTGACAACCCACTCCAGTATTCTTGCCTGGAAAATCCCATGGACAGAGGAGCCTAGTGGGCTACATCCATGGAGCCACACAAGAGTCAGACACAAGTGAGCAACTAACTCACTTTCAAGGCAGACATGAGAAAATATGGGATGGGGTAGGACATGTGTTTCTGTCTCAATGGCAGGGATATTCAGTTCATGGTATTCAATTCAAAAATATACTTGGGGGAGAGGGAGATAAAAGTTACAGTAAAGTTAAGATTAGTTTCTTGTCCAAAGTGCTTTTTTCCTGCACTGACATCAACCCTTACATATGACTCAGCTGATTCTAGTATAGTCTCCAACCCTCTCTCAACCTGATATATTAGCATATATCTCTGTGAGTGAAAGTTTTGGTAAAGAAGTTTAACATTCTCACCAGTAAAAGTGAATATCTTTAAAGATTTGATGGTAAGATTTGATAGACAGTAGTAGCCACCTAAGCAATTATTATAGTTCAAGAAAATCTCCTTTTCTTAAAGAAAATACTAATGCTTCTGTCTGCTGAATGATGAGAGTTGGGTGCAGTATGGGGAACAAGGAAACTATCTGAGCAACAATTGTACTAGTGGCTCAGCTGGTAAAGAATACACCTGCAATGCAGGAGACCTGGGTTCAGTCCCCAGGTGGAGAAGGTCCCCTGGAGAAGGGAACGGCTACCCACTCCAGTATTCTGGCCTGGATAACTCCATGGACTGTGTAGTCCATGGGGTCATAGAGGCAGACACGGCTGAGCGACTTTCACTTCTGTACATTAGGCATGCTCAGTTGCTTTCGTCGTGTCCAGCTCTTTGTGACCCCATGGACTGCAGCCCGCCAGGCTTCTCTGTCCACTGGCATTCTCCAGGCAAGAATACTGGAGTGGTTGCCACACTCTCCTTCAGGAGATCTTCCTGACCTGGGGATCAAACCCTCGTCCCTTTTGTCTCCTGCATTTGTAGGCAGGTTCTTTACCACTAGTGCCACCTGGGAAACCCATACATTAGACATATATATATAGATGTGTGTGTGTGTGTGTGTGTGTGTGTGTGTATTAGGTTAGGTATCATTAGACATATTATCTCCTTTGATCTTACAGAATTCTAAGAATTAGGTGATTTTACTTTAGTGTGATAAATTAGAAAAAAATGGAGGTGAGAGATACTAAGCATCATGAATAAAATCACAGAGCTGGCGAGTGCTAAAGACAGTAGAGAGCAAAGTCAGTAAAGTCAGACTCTGACAGTTTGAGTTTTAATTTTTTAATTTAATTTTTATTTTAGATTAGGTTATAGTTGATTTACAATGTTTTGTTAGTTTCAGGTAAACAGTAAGGTGATTCATTTATACATATATATTCCTTCTTCAGATTCTTTACCTATATGCTTTGCTTAGCCGCTTTAGTCATGTCCAACTCTCTGCGACCTTATAGACCATGGCCTGCCAGGCTCCTCTGTCCACGGGATTCTCCAGGCAAGAATACTGGAGTGGATTGCCATTTCCTTCTCCAGCGTTACCCATAAAGGTTATTGAATATTGAGTAGAGTTCCTTGTGCTAGACAGTGGGTCCTTGTTAGTTATTTATTTTATATATAGTAGTGTTTATGTACTCTTGCCTGGAAAATCCCATGGATGGAGCCTGGTGGGCTGCAGTCCATGGGGTCGCGAAGAGTCGGACACAACTGAGCGACTTCACTTTCCCTTTTCACTTTCCTGCATTGGAGGAGGAAATGGCAACCCACTCCAGTGTTCTTGCCTGGAGAATCCCAGGGATGGCGGAGCCTGGTGGGCTGCCATCTATGGGGTCGCACAGAGTTGGACACGACTGAAGCGACTTAGCAGCAGCAGCAGCAGCAGCAGCAGCAGCAGCAGCAGTGTGTATGTGTCAATCCCAAACTCCCGAAGACTTGATTTAAAAGCTTTAGTACTTTGGTCCTGGGAGTAAGTCTTAGCAACCAGAATGTGTTTACTTTACCTTTTCCTGAGACAAGCAGGACGTGTTTTCTGCCATACCTGAGGCTGAGTAGTATGCCGTCGTCTGGAAAGACAGTGTTATGGAGAGACTAAAGGCATGGAGAGCAGCAGAATGGTCTGATTCAAATCTCTGTTCCAGCATATTAGCTGTGTGTTCTTAAACACAAGTGGCTGTAAATCTCAGTTGCCCTATCTCTTACATATAGTATGTGATTCGTGAGCTGTGCTGTGCTTAGTGCTTATTCCCTGGTGGCTCAGAGGTTAAAGCATCTGCCTTGAATGCTGGAGACCTGGGTTCGATCCCTGGGTCGGGAAGATCCCCTGGAAAAGGAAATGGCAACCCACTCCAGTATTCTTGCCTGGAGAATCCCATGGACAGAGGAGCCTGGTGGGCTACAGTCCACAGGGTCGCAAAGAGTCGGACACGACTGAGCGACTTCACACTTCACATGTGTCCCCACGTGACTGTAGCCTGCCAGTCTCCTCTGTCCATGGAATTCTCCAGGCATGAATACTGGAGTGGGTTGCCCTTTCCTCCTCCAGGGGATCTTCCTGACCCAGGGATGGAACCTGCATCTCCTGCATTGGCAGCCAGATTCTTTACCACCAGCGCCACCTGGGAAACCCATGTGATCCCTACCTTATCCATTTACCCTTGCCTCATGGTATTCAGCTTTACACGATCCCTCCTCTTAAGAGTGGACCAGACCTAGTGATTCACTTCTAGCAAAGTTAGGGGTTGTCACTGTTGAGATTAGGTGATGGAGACTGGTTTCCCTCTCAGCTTGAACTCTCAGCCTCTTGCTAACTCACTGTTCTGAAGGAAACCCGCTGTCACGTTGTGAGCTGCCCTGTGGAGAGGCTCACGCAGTGAGGAGCCAGTGTCTCCAGTAACAGCCAGGAAGGAGCCGAGGCTGCCAGCAGCCGCCTGGGTGAACTTGGAAGCAGATCTACCCCAAGCTGTCTCCTGGAGTAGAGGCTTGTGAGAGCTTCTGGGCTGACACCTGGATTGCAATCTTTTGAGAAATCCTGCGCATTAGTGTCCAGTAAGCTGCATCAGGATTCCTGACCACAGACCCTGGGTAATAATAAGTGTTCGTTGTTTAAAGCTACTGTGTGTGCTGTGCTGTTCTCAGTTGCTCAGTAGTATCTGACTCTTTGTGACCCTTTGGACTGTAGCCTGCCACGCTCCTTTGTCCCCGGACTTTTTTAGGCCAGAGTACTGGAGTGGGTTGCCATTTCCTTCTCCAGGGGATCTTCGAAACCCAGGGATGAAACTCAAGTCTCCTGTGTCTCTTGTATTACCAGCCACTAAACTGGACTAATTTGTCACGTGGCAATAGGTAACAGTTACTAAAAAGAGATGAATTACAGGTTTGGCCAAAAAGTCTGTTTGGGTGTTTCCATATGATGTTATATATATAAAGCATCTGGCACAATATGACCTTCCCACCAATATTGTCATAAGTTTAATCATTTGAAAAATTATGTTATGGAGGAAAGAGGAAAAGAAGCAGATATGGGTACTGAGAAACAACCCCTTTCTATGTCAAAATATTGCCTATAGCTTGCCGTAACTTTAAGCAGCTGTATCCTTCCTTTCGACAGCTCACTACCTTACAACCCCGTAATTGGGGAAAGGAAAATTGACTCAACAATAATTATAATAATAAATGGCAAAATTCACTGGAGCTTTGGCTGATCAGTCAGATGTCACTTTTGTCACTGGGCTTCTAGACACTGATGTGACCAGTGTCTTAGATCAATGGACAGATGACGAGACTATGAATGATCATAACCACAAATGTCAACTTTATCCCTTTAAATGCACTCAGTGTCCTGTAGATAACCCGAAAGGTCACATCGATAGTTGCCACCTGCTATGTCTCTCGTTCCAAACACTATCAGACAACATGGCGTTTCTGGGGCACGGAAAGAAGTTGACTGCAACAGTCTGACATTTGATAATGGATCAGGGCACATCATTGTCCGATTTAGTCATGGCAATTCTTCTCTGTCTTTGAAAGACCAGTGCAGTCTCCCTGCTTCTCTCAGTCAGAGCGACAGCAATACTCATCCTACCAGGTGTGTCTTTGAATTACAGGTATGAGCTGACCAAATGCATTTTTCCTGAAGTCAAAGAACTTGTAATGTTTAATGTTAACAGTTCCTAGCCATGCAACCTTTCCCCAGCCACCAAAGACAAAACTCTGAGCTCATCATTTCATACTATGTCATGGGAGAAAGTCTAAAATCGTGAAAGGTCTAAATTTATATTACACTTTAAAAGAAATCCAGTTTAGTGCTTTTTAATACATAGAGTAATTTCAACTAATTACCAAAATGAAGTTGGCTCCCTCTGGCTTTAATGAACAGATTAGTGGCAATAGCATTAACAACACAATTTGCATAAAATTAATTTGCTAAAGCCCTTAAAAATAGTGTTCAAAGTAGCTTAAACATGCTCAATGCCTATTTATACTATTAATTTGCTAAGTAAACCTTTCTTCTTAAGTAGAGCAAAAGTGAATCCTTTGTCCAGCTGAAGCTGAATTACCACCAAGTCCTAAAACAGTGAAGTCTAGATTAATTTGTTTTTCCCATACAAGGCTGGGAAAACATGGCTATGAGTTCAACTCCAAATGGCAAAATTCACTGGAGCTTTGGCTGATCAGTCAGATGTCACTTTTGTCACTGGGCTTCTAGACACTGATGTGACCAGTGTCTTAGATCAATGGACAGATGACGAGACTATGAATGATCATAACCACAAATGTCAACTTTATCCCTTTAAATGCACTCAGTGTCCTGTAGATAACCCGAAAGGTCACATCGATAGTTGCCACCTGCTATGTCTCTCGTTCCAAACACTATCAGACAACATGGCGTTTCTGGGGCACGGAAAGAAGTTGACTGCAACAGTCTGACATTTGATAATGGATCAGGGCACATCATTGTCCGATTTAGTCATGGCAATTCTTCTCTGTCTTTGAAAGACCAGTGCAGTCTCCCTGCTTCTCTCAGTCAGAGCGACAGCAATACTCATCCCACCAGGTGTGTCTTTGAATTACAGGTATGAGCTGACCAAATGCATTTTTCCTGAAGTCAAAGAACTTGTAATGTTTAATGTTAACAGTTCCTAGCCATGCAACCTTTCCCCAGCCACCAAAGACAAAACTCTGAGCTCATCATTTCATACTATGTCATGGGAGAAAGTCTAAAATCGTGAAAGGTCTAAATTTATATTACACTTTAAAAGAAATCCAGTTTAGTGCTTTTTAATACATAGAGTAATTTCAACTAATTACCAAAATGAAGTTGGCTCCCTCTGGCTTTAATGAACAGATTAGTGGCAATAGCATTAACAACACAATTTGCATAAAATTAATTTGCTAAAGCCCTTAAAAATAGTGTTCAAAGTAGCTTAAACATGCTCAATGCCTATTTATACTATTAATTTGCTAAGTAAACCTTTCTTCTTAAGTAGAGCAAAAGTGAATCCTTTGTCCAGCTGAAGCTGAATTACCACCAAGTCCTAAAACAGTGAAGTCTAGATTAATTTGTTTTTCCCATACAAGGCTGGGAAAACATGGCTATGAGTTCAACTCCCAGTAAACTGGTAATGCAGGTATTTTGTTAAGCATTGGTGCAACAAGGAAAAGTAAACCAGTGTTGAACTGATAGTTACAAATGCCTGTTTTCCTGGACTCATTTCTAATTGAAAGTAAAGTTGCAGTATAATTGATTTCTACCCAGCAGACACCATGGCTGAGAAGCATGTAGATCTGTGTTGAAAGATGGAGTACAAATGAAGAGTACAAATTTAGACCTGATCATATTTTCATGTGCCTATTGACCACCTGTATTTCCTCTTTGCAGAAATGTCTATTTAGATATTCTGTCCATTTTTCAATTGGGTTGTTTGGTTTTTGTTGTTGTTGAATTGTATGAGCTGTTTATATATTTTGAAAATTAAGCCCTTGTCAGTCACATTGTTTGCAAATATTTTCTCCCATTCTGTAGATTGTCTTTCAATTTTGTTTATGGTTTCCTTTCTGTGTAAAAACTTGTAAGTTTGATAGGTCCTATCTGTTAATCTTTGTTTTTATTTCTATTGTCTTGAGAGACTGATCTAAGGAAACCGTATGATTTATGTCAGAGAATGTTTTGCCTCTGATCTCTTGTAGGAGTCATGTCTTATGTTTAAAGTCTTCAAGCCATTTTGAGTTTATTTTTTGTGTACTGTGTGAAGTTGTGTTCTAATGTCATTTATTTACATGTGGCTGTCCAACTTTCCCAACACCACTTGCTGAAGAGACTCTTTTCCCATTGTATATTATTGACTTAAAATTAATTGACCATAGTTGTATGGGTTTATTTCTAGGCTTTCTATTCTTTTCCATTGATCCATTTGTCTGTTTTCTTTCCTTTTTTTTGCCAATTCCATGCCATTTTGATTACTGTAGCTTTGCGGTATTGTCTAATGTCTAAGAGGGTTATTCCTCCTGCTTTGTTCCTTTTCCTTTGGATTGCTTTGGCAATTCTGGGTCCTTTATGGTTCCATATAAATTTTAGGACTATCTGTTCTAGTTCTGTGAAAAATGTCATGGGTAATTTGATAGGGATCACACTAAATCTGTAGATTGCTTTGGGTAGTATGACCATTTTAATAATATTAATTCTTCCAATCCAAAAGCATGGGATAGCTTTCCCTTTCTTTGAATCATCAATTTCTTTTACTAACATATTATAATTTTCAGTATAGAAATCTTTCACCTCCTTGGTCAGGTTTATTCCTAAGTATTTTGTTTTGAGGGGTATGCTTTTAAAGGTATTGGGTTCTTTTTAAAAAACATTCCCTTTCTGATATCTCATTAGTGTAAAGAAATGCAGCCTATTTCAGAATAATTTTTTAAAGCTTCGTAATTAAAACCAAAACATGGTATTGGTTCAGGAAAATGTAGATCAATGAGATAGCAGAGAGAATTGAGAAACAGACATGTATATGTATGGAAATATGTAATGGTGGGAGGATTTTAGGTCAATGTGGAAAGTGTGTTGGAAGATTAACTATCCATTTTAAAAATAAAAAGTTAAATCACAACTTCACATGACCCACAAAAATAAGATGCATTAAAGTGTAATGGTTAAAAAATGTTAGAAATAAATAAAAGAGGAGTATGCACAGAAGACATTCTTAAACAGGACATAAAATATAAAATCTATAGAGAAAAAATGAGTGAATTTGACTAAATCAAAATTTTAAAACCTCTGTTTTAAAAGAAATCATAGCAAGGCTTAGAAAATAAATTTGCAATATATATAGAATATGGAGTGAAATATGTGAAGAATTTCTATGAAACAATAAAAAGCAAACAATTCACTAAAACTTAGTCTAAGTACAGGAACAAATGACTTACAGAAAATAAAACTTTAAATAACATAACCACATGAAAACATGTTCAAGTCATCAGGAGTCAGGAAGATTATATGAATAATCCTGTTCATCAAGTTACTAACAAAATATTTATGTGATGGGAAGTGTATGGATAAATTTGTCCATTTCCTATTGGTGGAAACAATAGGTTTTTTGGAGACAAGTTGAAAGTATCTATTTATGTTAAATTTTAATAAACCTTCCACAACTCCAAATCTGATATTTTCCCTAAAGCAACAGTCATCAGTTCAGTTCAGTCACTCAGTCATGTCCGACTCTTTGTGACCCCATAGACTGCAGCATGTTAGGCTTTCCTGTCCATCCCCAACTCCCCAAACTTGCTCAAACTCATGTCCATTGAGTCAGTGATGCCATCCAAGCATCTCATCCTCTGTTGTCCCCTTGTCCTCCTGCCTTCAGTCTTTCCCAGCATCAGGGTCTTTTCTAATGAGTCAGTTCTTCACATCAGGTGGCCAAAGCATTATAGCTTCAGCTTCAGCATCAGTCATTCCAGTGAATATTCAGGACTGATTTCCTTTAGGATTGAATGGTTTGATCTTCTTGCAGTCCAAGGGACTCTCAAGAGCTTTCTTCAACACCACAATTCAAAAGCATCAACTCTTTGGTGCTCAGCTTTCTATATGGTGCAACTCTCACATCCATACGTGACTATTGGAAAAACCATAGCTTTGATTAGACAGACCTTTGTTGGCAAAGTACTGTCTCTGGTTTTTAATATGCTGTCTAGGTTGGTCACAGCTTTTCTTCCAGGGAGCACGAGTCTTTTAATTTTCTTGGCTTTTAATTTCATGGCTTCTTTTAATTTCAGTCACCATCTGCAGTGATTTTTGGAGCCCAAGAAAATAAAGTCTGTCACTGTTTCCATTGTTTCCCTGTCTATTTGCCATGAAGTGATGGGACCAGATGCCATGATCTTAGGTTTTTGAATGTTGAGTTTTAAGCCAGCTTTTTCACTCTCCTCTTTCACCTTCATCAAAAGGCTCTTTAGATCCTCTTTGCTTTCTGCCATAAGAGTGGTGTTATCTGCATATCTGAGGTTATTGGTGTTTCTCCTGGCAATCTCATCCAATAGTATACTAAGAACTATGTGGAGGGAGATGTGTTGGAGTTCTTTAATAATAAAATATTGGAGTTAACTAAATGTCAGTAGGAGAATTGGTACATGAATTATGGCCCCTTCAGGAATTTTTATTAAAAAAAAATCACTGGAACATTACATGTTCTAGAATATGGGAAACACCATATATGTCCATTCATTGGAAGAGAATAAATGTTGATATCTCTGCATGAAAATATTATGTAGTTGTATGAAAGAATTCAGATTCATTCATTCTTCATTCAGTGAATGAAGAATGTATGAAAGAAGTAGCCATGTGTGCTAATATTGAACAAGCTGCAAGATACATTGCTAGTGAAGGCAAAGTTCAGAGGGATAGTGTATACTCTGGTTTTCAGAAGGATTATATATAATCATTGCTATAGTTACACAGTAAACTAATATATTATATATAAGTGATACCCTACACACTACACATACATATACACACACAAGTATTTTTTACACAAAAGGAAGTATACATGGATGAACGTTATATATAAGCATGTCATATCCCTACATTTATATATGTGTGTTTATGTGTGTGTATTTATATTATTATATATTCATAGGATGCCTTCAAATGTCTACATAGAACTATGATATGAAGACTAAAGCAATTGGGGTCTTGAGTGAGAGGAAGACTTATTTTCTGCCACTTACTTTTTATACTGTTTGAATTTATTGTATCATGTTCACATACTAATTTTTCAGATAAATCTAGTAACATAAATAAAAATTATATAACCACATTATAAAAAACTATACATAGTTTAAAGGAATGGGAGAAATCTATGCACAGGGACAGAAATATATCCACAGTACATTGTCAAGTGTTGCAAGTGTGCTGGGTAACAGTGCATCCAGTTCAATATCATCAATATTGAGACTAAACAAAACAAACTTAGGTATGCATTTGTACAGATGTATAAATTTAAGTAAAAAGGTATAAATATAAATAATGCACTCATAATTACAAATGTATTTTAAAATGCATCAGGCAATCTAGAATGGTAACACTGTTAGCCTCTGCAAACCCGACTCAGTTGTTGAGGTGAGGTTGAGAAGTTGATCGCTACATCTTTTTTCTTTTTTAATCTTTATTTATTTGGCTGCACTGCGTCTTAGTTGTGGTACATGGGATCTTCAGTCTTGTTTCTGCCATATGGGATCTTTAGTTGAAGAATGTGAACTCTTAGTTGCTGCATGTGGTACCAAACCCAGGCCCCCTGAACTGGGAGTACAAAGTCTCGGCCTCTGGATTGCCAGGGAAATCCCAATCTTTAGATTTTTTTCACAATGTGAATACATTCTGGATGACGTTTGTAATTACATCTTTCAAATTAAAAAAAAAAAGACAGAGAGAAAAAAGTTAAAGTATTAGTATTAGAAACTTGTCTCATATTTAAAAATATATGTCTAAATTTCACCAGGCAAAATTAAACTTCTTTAGTAAACCATGAAGTCTTAAATTAGCCTGTTAGTAACTCCCTAACTTTTGGCCTTTATTTAGTCAATGTTTAACTTATCAGACCCAATCCTCCAAGAGCCCAGAAATTCAAAACCTTCTTAGTTATTCATGCTCTAAAGAGCCAGACCTATTAATTTCTTCCTTTAAAAAGAGATGGAAACTATTAATATAGTCTACATAGCTTCTTGGCTGAAGGGTAACTCAGCCTTCCTAGTTATGAAATGAGTTTGCTTCCCATCTCCCCTTGAGGGTTATTTAGGACTCTGAAAGGAATGTGGAGTGTAGCCTTAAGCTTCATTTTATTGATAGATGAAGCTGAAGTAGAAAAAGTGCTGATTAATGGGAGCAATTCAGATCTCTCTTCCCCTCCCCCATCCCTCTCTCTCCCTCTCTCTTTCTCCTTCCATCTCTTGTTAAAACCCCAGGAAACCAGATCACTGGTCTGATGGTTCGCCTTTTCCAGAATGTGACATAAACTGCCCCTTAATTGAGTCTGACTTCCTTCACTTAGTATCAGATCAGTTCAGTTCAGTCACCCAGTCTTGTCTGACTCTTTACAACCCCATGAACTGCACCATGCCAGGCCTCCCTGTCCATCACCAACTCCCGGAGTCCACCCAAACCCATGTCCATTGTGTAGGTGATGCCATCCAACCATCTCATCCTCTGTCATCCCCTTCTCCTCCTACCCTCAATCTTTCCCAGCATCAGGGTCTTTTCAAATGAGTCAGCTCTCTGCATCTTCATTTGAAACTCATGTATCAGTTAATTCTTTCCTTTTTATATCAGGGTAGTATTCTGTTGTATAGATATACCACAGTTTATCTACTGACAGATGATGAGTAATTGTGTTGATTTGAGAATGCAGTGAATAAAGTCACTAAAAACATTTAAATACACGTTTTCATGTAGACTTATGTTTCTATTTCTCTTGGTAAAATATCCAGGAGTGGACTTGCTGAGTCATATAGTAAGTATATGTTTAATTTTATATAAAACTGCCAACTGTCTTCCAAAGCAACTGTAGTATTTTGCATTCCCACCAGTAATGTATGAGAATTCCAGTAGTTACACATCCTCAACAGCATTTTTCATGTTTGAAAAAACTTGAAATTATCTTAACAGTTGGATAGTGATATCTCACTGGGTTTTAATTTGTATTTCTCTGTGGCTCAGCTGGTAAAGAAATGCCTGCAATGCAGGAGACCTGGGTTCAATACCTGAGTTGGGAAGATACCCTGGAGAAGGGAAAGGCTACCCACTCCAGTATTCTGGCCTGGAGAATTCCGTGGACTGTATAGTCCATGGGGTCAAAAAGAGTGAGACACGACTGAGCAACTTTCACTTTCAATGACTAATGAGGTGAGAATATCTTCATTTATTTCTAAGTTCATTCTTCAATTTAAAATAGTCTCAGAGAAGACTCCAGTATACTGCTTAGCCTTAGGAGTGAGCCATGGAATGGGGTTCAGCCTGACCTCAAGTGTCAACTGGGGATGCTAACTAAACAGTGTGTGTGTCTCATCCATCTTATATCCCTAGCATCTAGCCCTGGGGCTAAACACTCAATGAGCATGCCACTTCAGTGGCCGAATCACTTTGTGCTCCCTGTGTGCTGTGTTGTGCTTAGTTGCCAATTGTGTCTGACTCTTTGCAACCCCATGGACTATAGCCTGGTAAGCTCCTCTGTCCATGGGGATTCTCCAGGCAAGAATACTGGAGTGGGTTGCCATGCCCTCCTTCAGGGGATCTTCCCAACCCAGGGATCGGACTGAGGTCTCTTGCATTGCAGGCAGATTCTTAACTGTCTGAGCTACCAGGGAAGCCTTTGTGGTCCCTGCTTCCCTGTAAACATGCTGACTGTTGCCCATACCACCTGATCTCCATAAAGACATGAGCTGAAGCATCTCTAATATGCTGGAGCATCTCAACTCTCCTAGCTGAGTTGTATCCATACCAAGAGTTAGTTGTGTCTGTTCTCCAACCAGGGTTTTTCAAGTTGTACTTGACATTATAAATAGAAAGAAATTAAGTATTATGAAAATGAATCAAATATTGGTGAGAAAAATAGTTCTTTCTTTGTAACACAAAGAAAATTCTTTATCAAGAGAAAAAAACTAATTCTTTAGTAGACTTAATGAAAGCAAGTTATTAAAAGTGTAGATTAAGGGACTCCCATGGCAGTCTAATGATTAAAACTCTTCGTTTTCAATGCAAGGGGCATGGGTTCAATCCCTGGTCAGGGAACTAGGGTCCTGCACGCCCCAGGGTGCAGCCAAGGAAGATAAAGGAGATTAAGAAGAAGAAAAGGGAACATTAAAAGAATGAACATAATTATGAAAATCTAGAAGCTTTCTATAATCAGAATGCATCACAAGTCTTCAAGTTTTTACTGCATTACAATGAAATGTTAAATCTTGGAGCGTACATTAGGGGTGTGATTTATGCAGGAAAGAATGTCAACAGTGGATTCAACCCAAACAAAGGCTTTAAAATGATAAAATTCATTTATTAGTATCCAGCTGTAAATGCTAAATAAGTTTGTGATTGAACATTTGAGAAGTAATAAAAATAAATATATCTGGGTATTTTTACCATTCAGTGATTAAACTACTGTTAGCATTTTGGAAAATTTTATTACAGTTATGATTATTTATACACTATATACAATATATATAGTAATTTATTATTGTGCCAACAAAGGTCCATATAGTCAAGGCTATGGTCTTTCCAGTAGTCATGTATGGATGTGAGAGTTGGACCATAAAGAAGGCTGAGCACAAAAAGAATTGATGCTTTTGAACTGTGGTGCTGGAGAAGACTCTTGAGAGTCCCTTGGACTGCAAGGTGATCCAACCAGTCAATCTTAAAGGAAATCAACCCTGAATACTCATTGGAAGGAATAATGCTGAAGCCGAAGCTCTATACTTTGGCCACCTGATGCCAAGAACGGACTCATTGGAAAAGACTTGTGCTGGAAAAGATTGTAGGCAGGAAGAGAAGCAGGTGACAGAGGATGAGATGGTTGGATGGTATCACCGCTGCAATGGACATGAACTTGGGCAAATTCGAGGAGAGAGTGAGGAAAAGGGAAGCCTGACATGCAGCAGTCTATGGGATCAAGAAGAGTCGGCACAAGTAGGCAATGAACAACAATGAACAAGATATACTGTTCACACTGTCAAAAGCTCACTAAAGTGTAACTTTAATGGCTTTCTAATATCTTATCATGTCACTATATTATGACCTTCTTACTCAACCTACTGTCAGACATTTAGGAAGTTTTTATTTTTTTCACATTGGCAATCAGGTTTTTTGATTTAATGGTTTTTAAAAAATATTTTGGAGTTTGTGCATTAGTCGCTCAGTCATGTCCAGCTCTTTGCGATCCTATGGACAGTAGCCTGCCAGGCTTCTCTGTTTATGGAATTCTTCAGGCAAGAATATTGGAGTGGGCTGCCTTTCCCTTCTCAAGGATATCTTCCCATCCCAGGGATTGAACCCAGGTCTCCCGCATTGCAAGCAGATTCTTTACCATCTGAGCCACTGCTGCTGCTAAGTCACTTCAGTCATGTCTGACTCTGTGCGACCCCATAGACAGCAGCCCACCAGGCTCCCCCGTCCCTGGGATTCTCCAGGCAAGAACACTGGAGTGGGTTGCCATTTCCTTCTCCAATGCATGAAAGTGAAAAGGGAAAGTGAAGTTGCTCAGTCCTAGGAAAGCCCATTTTTTTAGTATATCTTTAAGGTATTAATAGATTCTCTAAGGTGGAATTAAGAGATCAATGGGAAAGACCTTAATTAAAGTAAGGGTTTTTTTCTGATTAAAAAATAATTCAGGTTCTTATAGGGGTTTCCCAGATGTCTGTAATAATAAAGAACCCACCTGCCAATAAAGGAGACATAAAAGACGTGGGTTCCATCCCTGGTTCAGGAAGATCCCCTGGAGGAGGGCATGGCAACCCATTCCAGCATTCTCGCCTGGGGAATTCTGTGGACAGAGGCCCCTGGCAGGGTAAAAATAATTCAGGTTCTTATAGGGGTTTCCCAGATGTCTGTAATAATAAAGAACCCACCTGCCAATAAAGGAGACATAAAAGACGTGGGTTCCATCCCTGGTTCAGGAAGATCCCCTGGAGGAGGGCATGGCAACCCATTCCAGCATTCTCGCCTGGGGAATTCTGTGGACAGAGGCCCCTGGCAGGGTACAGTCTATAGGGTTGCAGAATCAGACAGAACTGAAGCAACCTAGCACAGAGGCACACAGATTCTTATAGAAAACTTGGAAAAATATAGTAAAATATGAAGACAGACAATTCAAGGATTATATTTTAATTGATTTTAATTGATATATCTTCTACTAACTTTAAAACAATTTGAAAACATAATTTGAAACCATATCATGTATAAAATAATCTTATAGTTTGTTTTTCAACCTTTCTTTAAATTGTAAGAATTTTCTCCTATGATTCAATTTACTCGACAATATCTCTTTGCTATATGCATATTAGTATTTTCTATGAGCATTTCATTGTTAATGTCAGTATTCTCTTAGCAATGAACATTTAGGGAGATATTTCTATTTTTTAAATTATAAATAACAATGAAGTGAACATCTTTATCAATATCCCTTTACTTTCTTAGGTGTGCTTCCTAGAGATAAATAGCCAGTGAAATGCTATTCGTATTTTTATATATGTTACCATGGTATATTCTAGAAAGAAGGGATTAATATACACTCAATGGACAGTGCATGATTGCTCATCTGTAAAATGCAAATAGTAACTGGCCTAATTATGTAGGAACAAGTCACACCTGAAAGTATTTATGCAAATGACCTAATTTCTTCATGATCCACGCCAGGTGTATGGATCTACAACTATACTCTCTTTCATATTTTAAAAACTCACTTTATATTGCTGTTGTGTGAAGGGTGGTTTGGAGAAAAAGGCAAACAACACAAGCTTCCTCCATAGAGGTATTTATCATTTCAGTTAATCTATCATTATAGACAATCTTGACTAAACTGTCTTGGCTGAGGTTTAAAGGCCCCAGTGGGTCATTGTCATACACCTGTAGGATTCTCTGTCTGCTTAAGTATTGATTTATCCATTTGAAATTCCTCCTCATTGATTTATTAGGCCTATACATCTTCTGGTGGCCAGTTTCTGTCTATAAAATGTGCCTGAAAGGACTGTTTCACTATCATGTATTTTATAGCTCGCTGACATTCATTTACTGCCTCTCTTATTTGTCTGGTGTTAGTATTCATGCTAATGGGTGTTCCAAGTCTGGCCTCGGTCTCTGTGCATTTGCAGCCCTGCTATGCACAGCATATCAATGATAGTAAAAGAAAATGATCAAACTTGCACCAGAAGAGAGGATCATTTACTGCCTCTCTTATTTGTCTGGTGTTAGTATTCATGCTAATGGGTGTTCCAAGTCTGGCCTCGGTCTCTGTGCATTTGCAGCCCTGCTATGCACAGCATATCAATGATAGTAAAAGAAAATGATCAAACTTGCACCAGAAGAGAGGACATACTGAGCAATACAGTTTTCACCTCCCTTAAAATGAAGGAAGAACAGGAATAGAAATGGGATCGCATGGGAGAAAAATGGACTACATTCCTCTAAGGCACTTACCATAAAAAAGATCCCAAGTTGTCTTGCTTAGATAATGGGAAATTTGGGATAAGGGATGGGGGCCAGAGGAAGAGGTTAAGATAGAGTGACCATATCCATGAACATGACAGAGATTTGCAGGAAAATCTACTCTAGTATTTTTGCCTGGAGAATTGCAGAGACCGAGGAGCCTGGTGGGCTACAGTTCATGGGATCCCAAAGAGTCACACATGACTGAGCAACTAACACTTTCACTTTTATCACTAGTGGAGATAGGATCCTAAATCCTGCTTAGCTCAGAAACCAGAGCAATTGCTTGAAAAAAGCAAATAGGAGGTTTAAGGAGTCATTATTTACATCTACTGCTTTTCCGTCTCTACAATTAGTGCCTTGAATGCAATGGAGACTCTCTTAGCTGGTTACCAGCATGAAGCAGTGAAGCCCATGCAACTTGAATTTAAGTTCAGCATTTAGAAACTGTATGCAAATTTTCACAAAGGATTCATCCTCCCTGTCCCCAAATGTTTACATTTCTTAAATGAGAAAAAGAAAGTTGATCTTGGAACATTGAGTAAAGCACTTGATATGGGCTGTAAAATTTCTGGTCTCCAATTCCTGCATGTAGAAAAAAATGTGTTGGGGTGTTCCCCCCAGCTCAGTACCACCATGCAAATCTTGGACACCAGCTGGAAAGCCAATGATTCAACTCAAATCTAATACTTCTTACCAGAGAGAGCATCAGATTTCGCAGGTTAAAGGCTCAGATCTCCTCTCCCTCTTCTCCTTTAGAGACCAAAGCCTAGTTTATCACTTGTGCTTCAGACCCACAGGTTATAGATGAGAGGTTCCAATGAGCCCCATCCTTAGGGGATGATTAATTTGCCAGAGTGGCCCACAGAACTCAGAGAAACATTTTACTTACTAGATCACCAGTCTATTATAAAAGGATGCAACTTGGGAACATCCAGATGGAAGAGAGGTGCAGGGCAATGTATGGGAAAGGGGGCAGAGCTTTCATGCCCTCCACTCTCCCCACATCTCCACATGTTCACCAGCCCAGAAGCTCTCTGAACCCTATTCTTCTAGGGTCTCAGGGAGGCTTCATTACAAAGGTGTGATTGATTAAATCATCAGCCAATGGGATTGAACTCAATCTCCAGCACCCCTCCTGTCCCTGGAGGGGGCTCAGTGCTGAGAGTTGTAAACTTCTGATCACCTGGTTGGTTCCCCTAGTGACCATCCCCTCTCCTTAGGTGAGCTAGGGGTATTGCACTAGCCACCTCATTAACAAAACAGAAGGCATTTTAATTGTTCTTAGCATTTAGGAAATTCCTACTGTTTTAGGAGCTCTGTCCCAGAAACAGGGATAAAAAGCAAATACTTGTTTCTCATTGTAAATCACAAAATCACAGGCTGAATTGTGTCCCCTCTCCCCAAATTCAAATTTGAAGTTCTAACACCTGACATTGAAGAATGTGACTGTAATTACAGATAAGGTCTTTATAGAGGTAGTATAGAGAAGAAAAGCTATGACAAACCTAGACAGCATATTGAAGAGCAGAGACATTGCTTTGCCTTGGCATAGTCAAAACTATGGTTTTTCCAGTAGTCATGTATGGATATGAGTTGGATCATCAAAAGGACTGAGCACTGAAGAATTGATGCTTTTGAACTGTGGTGTTGGAGAAGACTCTTGGAGTCCCCTTGGACAGCAAGGAGATCAAACCAGTCCATCCTAAAGGAAATCAACCCTGAATATTCATTGAAAGTACTGAAGCTGAAGCTGAAGCTCCAGTACTTTGGCCAACTGATGGAAAGAGACAACTCATTAGAAAAGACTCTGATGCTGGGAAAGACTGAGGCAGGAGGAGAAAGGGATGATAAAGGACGAGATCATGGGACGGCATCACCAACTCAATGGACGTGAGCTTGAGCAGGCTCCAGGAGATGGTGAAGGACAAGGAAGCCTGGCATTCTCCAGCCCACAGGGTTGCAAAGAGTTGGACATGACTGAGCTACTGATTAACAACGAAAGTGTCACTGGGGGCTTCCCTGATGGCTCAGTGATAAAGAATCTGCCTGACAATACAGGGGATGTGGGTTCCATCCCTGGGTTGGAAAGATTCCCGGAGGAGGAAATGGCAACCCATTCCAATATTCTTGCCTGGGAAATCCCACGGACAGAAGAGCCTGATGGACTACAGTCCATGGGGTGGCAAAGAGTCAGACATGACTTAGAGACTCAACAACAGCAACAAAGTTTAACTGAGGTCTTTTGGCAGGCCTCATGCAATATAAATAGTGTCTTGATAAAAAGAGGAAATTAGGATGAAAACACTTGCAAAGGGAAAACTTTGTGTTAACAGAGGGAGAGAATACAGGCATCTACAGTAAGTCCTCTATACACGAGCTAGTTCCATTCCTAGAACTTGTTCGTAAGTCCAATTTCTTCTCGAGTCCACCAAAGTTAGCCTAGGTATCCAACTAACATAATCAGCTATATAACACTGTACTGTAATAGATTTTTAATACTTCTCACACAAATAGTACATGCTGCTGTTGCTAAGTTGCTTCAGTCGTATCCGATTCTATGTGACCCCATAGACAGCGGCCCATCAGGCCCCTCTGTCCACGGGCTTCTCTAGGCAAGAATACTGGGGTGGGTGCCATTTCCTCCTCCAAAATAGTACATGAGACAAACACAAAAAATAAAGCAGACATCTTTAATTTTACAATACTTTGAAAAACACAAAGTAGTACAGTGCAAGAGCTGGCATAGAGGAGCTGGCATGGAGCAAACAGGCAAGAAGAGTTACTGCCTGGAGGAGGTGGTAGAGCTGAAGGATCATCAGCAATAGGAGATGGAGGGCAAACTGCAGCTTCACTCACTCCTGACGCTGGTGGAATGCACATTCCCATCTTTGAAAGGTTTGTATGTAGGGAAGTTAAGTGTCTAAGATGAGGAGAGAGGCCTCCAAGGAAACCAACCCTGCCAACCCCTTGACCTCGATTTCTAGGGTCCAGAATTGTTGTTTCAGCCACCCTGTCTGTGGTACTTGGCTCCTGCAGCCCTAGCAAACTAAAGCAGATGCTGGTAGTAACGCCACAGGGAGCTCTGTTGGAGAGGAGGCTGTTAGAGGTGATTACATGAGGTCATTGGCGTGGAGCCTGGGGGAACACAATCAGGGAGTCCAGGTCAGCAAAGACTGTTTACAGTTGGCTCCATAGCATTTCATCCGTCTTTTGCCTTTTTGCCTTCTGGACAGCCTCAGACCTTGCCTCCCTGTTTGACTACTGCTTGAACGGTCTGTGCACCAAAGCCACGTCTCAACACCAGTCTCCAGGCTTCTTTGTCAAAAGGGTCCTTGGTGTTTCCCTTCCCCAGCTACAGATTGCACTGACTTTCATCCACTCTTCACAAAAGCCCTATCCAGTAGAAGAGACAATAAGAATATTAGCTTACATTCCACGTATTCCATTCTTTCTTCCCAGTGATTCTGGGAGCTCTGTAAGGTGAGTGCTATTATTCTCATGTTACATGTCTTTAAAAATGAGACTCAGAGAGGTTAAGTGACTTCCTAACCTCCCGTGGTCCCCACGTGATACAGCCTGTTGGATCCGGTCATCAGACAGTCTGTAATCTAACTCACCATCTTTCATTTATTGCAATATACAAGTCACAAGCAATGCTGATGAAATTGCTCAAAAAGCTCTCTGTGATATCTGTGACAGACCTAAAAATCACAGTACAAATGAGTACTGTGCTGCATTAAAATTCGATTGGACATTCGACTATAGTGAACCTTAATGTCATTATTTGCAGAAAAGAGGAATGACTGACTTCTTAAAGTTTTCAAGGTGCTGATTTTCGGGGGTTATATAAATACACAGAATAGTGGCATCATAAATTTCAAATAAATTCAGATAAAAAGAACTTTTTCATTATTTATCAGTGACTGCTAATTACTTTTCTGTGTTCATTGGTTGAAAACATATTTATTGAGCAGTTGCTATGTGCCAGTCCCTGTTGTAAGTGTTGAGATTACAAGTAGTAAACAAACAGGCAAAACTGCCTCCTCTTGCGTGCTAAGTCACTTCATTCGTGTCTGACAATTTGCGACCCTTTGGACTGTACTGTGACCCACCAGACTCCTCTGTCCAAGGGATTCTCCAGGCAAGAATACTGGAGTGAGTTGCCATGCCCTCCTCCAGGGGATCTTCCCAACCCAGGGATCGAACTCGAGTCTCTTTTGTCTCCTGCATTGGCAGGCAGGTTCTTTACCACTAGCATCACCTGGCAAGCCCCTGCCTCCTCTTCGGGAACTCATTTATTACATTGTGTAATCAAGAGGGCTTCCTCGGTGCCTCAGCAGCAAAGAATCCACTTGGAATGCAGGAGACTCGGGTTTGAACCCTGGGTCCGTAAGATCCCCCGGAGGAGGGCACAGCAACCCACTCCAGTACGGGCTACAGTCCATAGGGTCGGAAAGAGTCAGACACTTTCTGACTGAAAACTGAAGGGACTGAGCATGCATGTCAAGAATCCTGCGGGACTTCTCTGGCAGGCCAACGGTTAGGACTCTGAGCTTTCATTGTCGAGGGTCCAGGTTCAACCCCTGACCAGAGAACTAAGACCCCACAAGCCACATAGCATGGCCAAAAAAATAAAAGAACCCTGCAGTAAGGGTATTTATAGTTAGCATTTTACAGAAGAGGAAATAGAAGCTTTTATTTTATTTTTATGGGAGCTTGTGTATTTTTCCCAAGGGCATCAGCTAGCGGAGGGGAAGACTTGGGATTGGAATTCTAGTCACCAGGATGCCAAAGCCCTAATTAATGCACCCAGGTTGCTCCCATCCAGGATGGTCTAACAGATAATGTCTGGTCTCAGAGTAAGTGCCGGGTCTTAGTCTTATACAAATACACTTTCTCCAGGGCAGCGACCTGTGTCCACACTGTCCTGTCTCCACGTTGCTCTGCAAAGGGGTGTTGTTGTTTTCAGTCCTCTCCCCACCCTCCACCCTCACCTGCTAGCTAATACCTAGAGAAATGTATGGGGAAAGATTGCAGCTGAGAGTAAAACTCGGATGTGAAGTGAGCTGACATCAATGATGAGGACCCTCTCCAGGAGATGAGTTAGAAAATAACAAAAGGATTTCTTTACCCTTGGGCTATACCACCATCCAGAAGAGTCTACAGGAGCTAGGGCCCCCAAGGACAGCCCTGCGGCTAGGGACCAAGTAGCCTGTGGGCCACCATTAGGCAAAAGTTTACCTATTCTTGCCCTGAAGTTGTGTAACAGTCCTTCAGCTAGATTACCTGGACTGAGCGGACTCTGCTAATCCTTCTTGCCTCAGGAGGCAAGACTTGCTTAATACTTCCTCTGGCTGGAATTTATACGCTGCAGAAACATAAAAAGAAGCTGAACTGAGTCTCCAAACACCTCCAAGTTCTCACAGAGGCTGGGTATTCTGAAACCAATCCACATTCATCAGAACTTGTAGCTACGTTTACTGTCAGAATTTTTTCACACAGGTTCAAGCCATGCAGGGCCTTTCTTAGAAATCTGAGTCTAAACTGTTTCTCAGAGTATCCTAAGCTGTCTGGCTACCTCAGTATGCTACATTAAGGTCCCAAAGCTAGGGCGGTTGCTTGGTGACACACCTGTGTGGCCTGGACTCAGTCTCTAGTCTTTCAGGGTTTCTTTCTTTATAAAGTCTGAAACAATGCCTGCCTCATGAAGGACCACACTACAACGCTTTGAAATCATGTAGCAAGATAAATCAGACTGCATCTTGTTTTTATACCATCCAGGGACATGCTTAGTATTGTCACCCACTGCTCTAACTATGGAGGAGCAGAACCACCCCCAGATTAGGTAAAAGCCTACTCCTGGCTCTGATCGCACACCCCACCCGCCTACCCCCAGGTAAGGCATCCATATACCTCCCTTTGCACCATGCTCCAAAAGGCACTTACCATAAAAAAGATCCCAAGTTGTCTTGCTTAGATAATGGGAAATTTGGGATAAGGGATGGGGGCCAGAGGAAGAGGTTAAGATAGAGTGACCATATCCATGAACACGACAGAGATTTGCAGGAAAATCTACTCTAGTATTTTTGCCTGGAGAATTGCAGAGACCGAGGAGCCTGGTGGGCTACAGTTCATGGGATCCCAAAGAGTCACACATGACTGAGCAACTAACACTTTCACTTTTATCACTAGTGGAGATAGGATCCTAAATCCTGCTTAGCTCAGAAACCAGAGCAATTGCTTGAAAAAAGCAAATAGGAGGTTTAAGGAGTCATTATTTACATCTACTGCTTTTCCGTCTCTACAATTAGTGCCTTGAATGCAATGGAGACTCTCTTAGCTGGTTACCAGCATGAAGCAGTGAAGCCCATGCAACTTGAATTTAAGTTCAGCATTTAGAAACTGTATGCAAATTTTCACAAAGGATTCATCCTCCCTGTCCCCAAATGTTTACATTTCTTAAATGAGAAAAAGAAAGTTGATCTTGGAACATTGAGTAAAGCACTTGATATGGGCTGTAAAATTTCTGGTCTCCAATTCCTGCATGTAGAAAAAAATGTGTTGGGGTGTTCCCCCCAGCTCAGTACCACCAAGCAAATCTTGGACACCAGCTGGAAAGCCAATGATTCAACTCAAATCTAATACTTCTTACCAGAGAGAGCATCAGATTTCGCAGGTTAAAGGCTCAGATCTCCTCTCCCTCTTCTCCTTTAGAGACCAAAGCCTAGTTTATCACTTGTGCTTCAGACCCACAGGTTATAGATGAGAGGTTCCAATGAGCCCCATCCTTAGGGGATGATTAATTTGCCAGAGTGGCCCACAGAACTCAGAGAAACATTTTACTTACTAGATCACCAGTCTATTATAAAAGGATGCAACTTGGGAACATCCAGATGGAAGAGAGGTGCAGGGCAATGTATGGGAAAGGGGGCAGAGCTTTCATGCCCTCCACTCTCCCCACATCTCCACATGTTCACCAGCCCAGAAGCTCTCTGAACCCTATTCTTCTAGGGTCTCAGGGAGGCTTCATTACAAAGGTGTGATTGATTAAATCATCAGCCAATGGGATTGAACTCAATCTCCAGCACCCCTCCTGTCCCTGGAGGGGGCTCAGTGCTGAGAGTTGTAAACTTCTGATCACCTGGTTGGTTCCCCTAGTGACCATCCCCTCTCCTTAGGTGAGCTAGGGGTATTGCACTAGCCACCTCATTAACAAAACAGAAGGCATTTTAATTGTTCTTAGCATTTAGGAAATTCCTACTGTTTTAGGAGCTCTGTCCCAGAAACAGGGATAAAAAGCAAATACTTGTTTCTCATTGTAAATCACAAAATCACAGGCTGAATTGTGTCCCCTCTCCCCAAATTCAAATTTGAAGTTCTAACACCTGACATTGAAGAATGTGACTGTAATTACAGATAAGGTCTTTATAGAGGTAGTATAGAGAAGAAAAGCTATGACAAACCTAGACAGCATATTGAAGAGCAGAGACATTGCTTTGCCTTGGCATAGTCAAAACTATGGTTTTTCCAGTAGTCATGTATGGATATGAGTTGGATCATCAAAAGGACTGAGCACTGAAGAATTGATGCTTTTGAACTGTGGTGTTGGAGAAGACTCTTGGAGTCCCCTTGGACAGCAAGGAGATCAAACCAGTCCATCCTAAAGGAAATCAACCCTGAATATTCATTGAAAGTACTGAAGCTGAAGCTGAAGCTCCAGTACTTTGGCCAACTGATGGAAAGAGACAACTCATTAGAAAAGACTCTGATGCTGGGAAAGACTGAGGCAGGAGGAGAAAGGGATGATAAAGGACAAGATCATGGGACGGCATCACCAACTCAATGGACGTGAGCTTGAGCAGGCTCCAGGAGATGGTGAAGGACAAGGAAGCCTGGCATTCTCCAGCCCACAGGGTTGCAAAGAGTTGGACATGACTGAGCTACTGATTAACAACGAAAGTGTCACTGGGGGCTTCCCTGATGGCTCAGTGATAAAGAATCTGCCTGACAATACAGGGGATGTGGGTTCCATCCCTGGGTTGGAAAGATTCCCGGAGGAGGAAATGGCAACCCATTCCAATATTCTTGCCTGGGAAATCCCACGGACAGAAGAGCCTGATGGACTACAGTCCATGGGGTGGCAAAGAGTCAGACATGACTTAGAGACTCAACAACAGCAACAAAGTTTAACTGAGGTCTTTTGGCAGGCCTCATGCAATATAAATAGTGTCTTGATAAAAAGAGGAAATTAGGATGAAAACACTTGCAAAGGGAAAACTTTGTGTTAACAGAGGGAGAGAATACAGGCATCTACAGTAAGTCCTCTATACACGAGCTAGTTCCATTCCTAGAACTTGTTCGTAAGTCCAATTTCTTCTCGAGTCCACCAAAGTTAGCCTAGGTATCCAACTAACATAATCAGCTATATAACACTGTACTGTAATAGATTTTTAATACTTCTCACACAAATAGTACATGCTGCTGTTGCTAAGTTGCTTCAGTCGTATCCGATTCTATGTGACCGCATAGACAGCGGCCCATCAGGCCCCTCTGTCCACGGGCTTCTCTAGGCAAGAATACTGGGGTGGGTGCCATTTCCTCCTCCAAAATAGTACATGAGACAAACACAAAAAATAAAGCAGACATCTTTAATTTTACAATACTTTGAAAAACACAAAGTAGTACAGTGCAAGAGCTGGCATAGAGGAGCTGGCATGGAGCAAACAGGCAAGAAGAGTTACTGCCTGGAGGAGGTGGTAGAGCTGAAGGATCATCAGCAATAGGAGATGGAGGGCAAGCTGCAGCTTCACTCACTCCTGACGCTGGTGGAATGCACATTCCCATCTTTGAAAGATTTGTATGTAGGGAAGTTAAGTGTCTAAGATGAGGAGAGAGGCCTCCAAGGAAACCAACCCTGCCAGCCCCTTGACCTCAACTTCTAGGGTCCAGAATTGTTGTTTCAGCCACCCTGTCTGTGGTACTTGGCTCCTGCAGCCCTAGCAAACTAAAGCAGATGCTGGTAGTAACGCCACAGGGAGCTCTGTTGGAGAGGAGGCTGTTAGAGGTGATTACATGAGGTCATTGGCGTGGAGCCTGGGGGAACACAACCAGGGAGTCCAGGTCAGCAAAGACTGTTTGCAGTTGGCTCCATAGCGTTTCATCCGTCTTTTGCCTTTTTGCCTCCTGGACAGCCTCAGACCTTGCCTCCCTGGTTGACTACTGCTTGAAAGGTCTGTGCACCAAAGCCACGTCTCAACACCAGTCTCCAGGCTTCTTTGTCAAAAGGGTCCTCGGTGTTTCCCTTCCCCAGCTACAGATTGCACTGACTTTCATCCACTCTTCACACCAGCCCTATCCAGTAGAAGAGACAATAAGAATATTAGCTTACATTCCACATATTCCATTCTTCCTTCCCAGTGATTCTGGGAGCTCTGTAAGGTGAGTGCTATTATTCTCATGTTACATGTCTTTAAAAATGAGACTCAGAGAGGTTAAGTGACTTCCTAACCTCCTGTGGTCCCCACGTGATACAGCCTGTGGGATCCGGTCATCAGACAGTCTGTAATCTAACTCACCATCTTTCATTTATTGCAATATACAAGTCACAAGCAATGCTGATGAAATTGCTCAAAAAGCTCTCTGTGATATCTGTGACAGACCTAAAAATCACAGTGCAAATGAGAACTGTGCTGCATTAAAATTCGATTGGACATTCAACTATATTGAACCTTAATGTCATTATTTGCAGAAAAGAGGAATGACTGACTTCTTAAAGTTTTCAAGGTACCGATTTTCGGGGGTTATATACATACACAGAATAGTGGCATCATAAATTTCAAATAAATTCAGATAAAAAGAACTTTTTCATTATTTATCAGTGACTGCTAATTACTTTTCTGTGTTCATTGGTTGAAAAAATATTTATTGAGCAGTTGCTATGTGCCAGTCCCTGTTGTAAGTGTTGAGATTACAAGTAGTAAACAAACAGGCAAAACTGCCTCCTCTTGCGTGCTAAGTCACTTCATTCGTGTCTGACAATTTGCGACCCTTTGGACTCTAGCCCACCAGGCTCCTCTGTCCAAGGGATTCTCCAGGCAAGAATACTGGAGTGAGTTGCTGTGCCCTCTGCCAGGGGATCTTCCTAACCCAGGGATTGAACTCGAGTCTCTTTTGTCTCCTGCATTGGCAGGCAGGTTCTTTACCACTAGCATCACCTGGCAAGCCCCTGCCTCCTCTTCGGGAATTCATTTATTATATTGTGTAATCAAGAGGGCTTCCTCGGTGCCTCAGCAGCAAAGAATCCACTTGCAATGCAGAAGACTCGGGTTTGAACCCTGGATCTGTAAGATCCCCCAGAGGAGGGCACAGGAACCCACTCCAGTACGGGCTACAGTCCATAGGGTCGGAAAGAGTCAGACACAACTGAAGGGACTGAGCATGCATGCACATAATCAAGAATCCTGTGGGACTTCCCTGGCAGTCCACTGGTTAGGACTCTGAGCTTTCATTGTCGAGGGTCCAGGTTCAACCCCCGATCAGAGAACTAAGACCCCACAAGCCACATAGCATGGCCAAAAAATAAAAGAAAAATAAAAGAACCCCGCTGTAAGGGTACTTATAGTTAGCATTTTACAGAAGAGGAAATAGAAGCTTTTATTTTTATGGGAGCTTGTGTATTTTTCCCAAAGGCATCAGCTAGGGGAGGGGAAGACTTGGGATTGGAATTCTAGTCACCAGGATGCCAAAGCCCTAATTAATGCACCCAGGTTGCTCCCATCCAGGATGGTCTAACAGATAACGTCTGGTCTCTGAGTAAGTGCCGAGTCTTAGTCTTATACAAATATAGTTTCTCCAGGGCAGTGACCTGTGTCCACACTGTCCTGTCTCCACGTTGCTCTGCAAAGGGGTGTTGTTGTTTTCAGTCCTCTCCTCACCCTCCACCCTCACCTGCTAGCTAATACCTAGAGAAATGTATGGGGAAAGATTGCAGCTGAGAGTAAAACTTGGATGTGAAGTGAGCTGACATCAATGATGAGGACCCTCTCCAGGAGATGAGCTAGAAAATAACAAAAGGATTTCTTTACCCTCGGGCTATACCACCATCCAGAAGAGTCTACAGGAGCTAGGGCCCCCAAGGACAGCCCTGCGGCTGGTGACCAAGTAGCCTGTGGGCCACCATTAGGCAAAAGTTTACCTATTCTTGCCCTGAAGTTGAGTAACGGTCCTTCAGCTAGATTCCCCGGACTGAGCAGCCTCTGCTAATCCTTCTTGCCTCAGGAGGCAACACTTGCTTAATACTTCCTCTGGCTGGAATTTATACGCTGCAGAAACATAAAAAGAAGCTGAACTGAGTCTCCAAACACCTCCAAGTTCTCACAGAGGCTGGGTATTCTGAAACTAATCCACATTCATCAGAACTTGTAGCTGCGTTTACTGTCAGAATTTTTTCACACAGGTTCAAGCCATGCAGGGCCTTTCTCAGAAATCTGAGTCTAAACTGTTTCTCAGAGTATCCTAAGCTATCTGGCTACCTCAGCATGCTACATTAAGGTCCCAAAGCTAGGGCAGTTGCTTGGTGACACACCCGTGTGGCCTGGACCCAGTCTCTGGTCTTTCATGGTTTCTCTCTTTATAAAGTCTGAAACAATGCCTGCCTCATGAAGGACCACACTACAATGCTTTGAAATCATGTAGCAAGATAAATCAGACTGCATCTTGTTTTTATACCATCCAGGGACATGCTTAGTATTGTCACCCACTGCTCTAACTATGGAGGAGCAGAACCACCCCCAGATTAGGTAAAAGCCTACTCCTGGCTCTGATTGCACACCCTACCCACCTACCCCCAGGTAAGGCATCCATACACCTCCCTTTGCACCATGCTCCAAGTACTGAGGACCCCAGAATTGTCCAGCCAAATGGTCCTGAGTTGATTTTCAGGACCTGCCCGAACTTCTTCCTGTGGTCCAACCTCTTGAGGTGCACTAAACCACCAAGTTATACCACCAGGGTACACCCCCCTGGGCCCCAAGGAGCTTCTGCATGGAGCTTGGAAGTAGGCTGTCCTTACCTCTGCTCATTCACAGAGAGACTCTGAGCTGGGATGGGCAGAGAAGGGGGACAGGCCACAGGCTGGGAGCTAGGAACTCAGAGCAGCTCTCTCCATCTTCCCATGTTCTGGCTGGCACTCCAAGAAGCCTGAGGATGCTACACTTGGAATTGTCCTTCCAAGTTGTTCTGCAGGAATACTTGTGAAAATGAGAGAATGGGATATATTATTTGGAGCATCTTTAAAGCTGATTGATAAACTTTTTATCTTATTGATTTTTAAATATTTAGACATATGTGAGCTTCCACTGTTACCCTTAGTCTTGGCCCAACAAGGTGGGAAGGGGTTACTACAAATCATGAAAAAAGGAAAAGCAGTGACAATCAGACTTTACGGTGCCTAACCTGGGATTCTTGTTAAAAACCTATTGGAGGACTCCTCCGGAGGTTCGGTGGTTAGGAGTCTGCCTGCCAACGCTGGGGACACGACAAAAGTAACCATGGCAACAAGATGCTCGTGCACCACAACTAGAGAGGAGCCCCCATTTGCCACAATTAGAGAAAGCCCATGCACAGGAATGAAGACCCAGGACAGCCAAAACTAAAATAAATATTTAAGTGAGAATTAAAGTTATACGACAAAAGTAACCATGGCAACAAGATGCTCGTGCACCACAACTAGAGAGGAGCCCCCATTTGCCACAATTAGAGAAAGCCCATGCACAGGAATGAAGACCCAGGACAGCCAAAACTAAAATAAATATTTAAGTGAGAATTAAAGTTATTCCAGGCAAAACCCTCCATATATTTAAGTTCAGTTGGCCTGAACTGGGGACTCAGAAGAGTGCATTTTTACTAATGTCTCAAGTGGTTTTGATGGAAGTGGTGCAACAGCCGCTCTTGGAGAGTAACGGAGCACCCAGGTGAAATTAACGATTTCACCGACAAAAGGCACCCAAGAGAAACAACTGGAGAGTAATTTTGAAGCCTTATCTGAGCAAAGGAAAAATTTGACTTTTAGACAAAATCAGAATTAAAGTATCTAAAGGAGTGTCGTCCCCTACCAAGCAGTCCCCTTGGAGGTTAGGTGCTTATCCTGAGCAGGCAGCTGTTGCTCAAAATATTTTGACACTGATTTTTAAAAAATTGCCTTTGGAGGTGGATTATGAACCACATCAGAAAGCCAATCTCATTATTTCCCAGCACAGTTTGCATTTGACAAAAAACAACATTCCCCAGAAGGATGATGCATATTACTTAGCTGATTTAGTTCCTATGTTTCCCAAGTCAAATATGTAATAAAAGAAGATCTATTATATAAACACACCTGTTTATTTCAGCTTCCCTCCGAAACTGTACCAAAGTGACAATGAAGAAAGAAAAAAGGCACAAATCTGCACAGACAAAGAAAATGAGAGATTAGGTTTAGGAGGAAATGGGAATCAATAGTTTGGAAAACTGGAAAACTGATGGAAAAGTGGCCATTGACTTGGACAACCCAAGAAAGCTGGAGCCTGAGCCCGTCATGAGGACAGCTAAGACAGTGACTCATTTCACCTGAAAATCTTGCCTTGGGAATTAGAGGCAACAAATAACTTAGACTCAGGAGTGTTGGGTGGGTGTGGTGAAAAGAGAATTTGTTAACAATTTCTCTAAGGAACAGTTTGACCCCCAGATCCCTTTCCCCAGCCAGGCAACAACCGTTCCCCAATCCAAGAAGACGTGAGGGCCATTCTCTGAAATCCTCATCCAGAGAGACCCTGTATTCTGGAAGACCAGTCTACAAGACAAGGATGTGTGTCCTCACTAAAGATGGGCCATTCCTAGAAAATATGCTGAACACTGAAACTCTGGCTCCCTTTTGCTTAATGACCAAAATGAAAGTGGTTGCCTCAAAGAGGTAGGCACTGGGCATGAAAATAAATAGGGTACCAAGCACTCATTGAATGCCCTCTGTCTGCCACATCCTGCCCTATGCTTAGCCTTCGAGAGGAAGTCAACAATTCCTGCTTCTGCACAGTTTGCTATCTAGTTCACATTGCATAGCTCACTGACCTGCTTGCTGATCAACTTCATATGTAAGCCTTAAGGGGCACTGGGTATGAGGAAGTCACATACAGATGGTAGGGATTTGGGAAGAAACAACCTCAAAGACAGTGATTGATTGAGGAATACTTCTGCCTGTGTTTAAGAGAAAATAGAAGTGCAGGAGCAAATGGAGACATAAGCAACATAGAGTAAAAGTAATACAGACATGGAAGCAATAAGAAAAAACTGGGGATATGTTGAAGGGTCATGTGAAAGATAAAATAAGAAAGAGGACTTGAGAAGTGATGAGCTACTCAGACTCAGAAAGAGAGATCCTTGAGCAAGACAGTCTCCAAACGGGGGTCATGTTTGAGGCCACTGATTCTAGAAGCTGAAGATGATTAAAACAGGCATGAAGAGTAGACAGTTCTACTTGGTGAAAAGACCAGACACGTGGCTGACTTAGCAACAACGACCAGGTGTCCAGGATCTGGATTAGAGCTGAGTTGGGTAAATTGAGAGAAAGAAAAAAATTATGGCTAGCGGACAATAGGCAGGACAATTTGGCTGCTGAGAATTCATCTCTTTGTGCTCACTCTTTTCTGTGGGTTTTTGATCTCCCCTTAGAAGGAACAACATAATATATGTGGCTTCAGTAAGTTAGTGTCCATCTCTCCGTCTACCGTGGTAGAATCATAAGGGGGCAGGTTCTCCCTTTTTCCGCTGGATGGTAAGAGTGGGAGGGCAGGATGGGGCATGAGACTTGAGTTTGACAAACGTGACCTTGTCTCCTGGGACTCTGAATCTTGAATGGAGAGTGGGCTGAAGGCGAGAGCATTGCAGTGGAAGTGGAAGGAGAAGAGACCTGACTCTCCTTCTGCTGGGGCTCCCAGCCCCCTAGCCTCTTGCTTGCTCTATAAACCATCTATCAGTTCTTGGAGCCACTGATATTCTTTCAACTAATTCCCACTTTGAAAGATTATTTTCCAGATTCCTTTTGCTTGCAGCCCAGATGCCTGACTGACACACTGGAAGACACCAGAGAGGAAGAATTGGTTGGATTAGGGAACTGGAGAGGAGGCAGCAAGGACAGCTTCTAGGGAAAGTATGAATTAGCTGATTACTGCCATTAGCAGAGATGAGAAAAATAAGGATGCAGGATTTGTTTGGGAAAGATAATGCCTTGGTATGTTTGAGGCCTAAGTTCAAAGCACTTTGAGCAGCTGGAAAAACGACTGCAGGGTAACAAGACACAGAGCTAAACAGAGACACTTGGAAGCGATGTGCACATGTAACAGTATTCACAAGAACAGATGTAATCCTGCAAAGGGAATTGTCGGGGAGGAAGAGTACAATTTGAAGCTATAAGCCTTCCTGCTGCTGCTGCTGCTGCTGCTAAGTTGCTTCAGTAGTGTCCGACTCTGTGCGACCCCATAGACGGAAGCCCACCAGGCTCCCCTGTCTCCGGGATTCTCCAGGCAAGAACACTAGAGTGGGTTGCCATTTCCTTCTCTAATGCATGAAAGTGAAAAGTGAAAGGGAAGTCACTCAGTCATGTCTGATCCTTAGCGACCCCATGGACTGCAGCCTACCAGGCTCCTCCATCCATGGGATTTTCCAGGCAAGAGTACTGGAGTGGGGTGCCATTGCCTTCTCCGATAAGCCTTTCTAGAGAGATGCAACTCATAGAAAATGTATTTATATTAGGGAGGAAAAAGTAGCAACTCACAGAGCACTGAATATGTAGATCCTTATCTTGTTTTAATGCTTTGTTTCAAAACTTCCTAAAGATCTCAATGGGCTTCCCTGGTGGCTCAGCGTGAAGAATCCAGCTGCCAGTGCAGGAGACAGGATTCCATCCCTGGGTCGGGAAGATCCCCTGGAGGAGGAAATGGCAACCATCTCCAGTATTCTTGCCTGAGAAATCCCATGGAGAGAGGGACTTGGCGGACTGCGGTCCCCGGGGCTCAAAGAGTTGGACATGACTTAGAGACTAAACCCCAACAACAAAAAATCTCAATATCCTAGGTAATACCATATTTCCTGATGTCAAGAAAGTAGCTGACTATGGATGCAAGTGCCAGAATATGTTGACTTTAATTCACTTAAACAGCACAGGTTTTCTAAGGTTTTATTCCCTTAGAAACAAGAAGTCTGTAGACAGGACGGTATCCAGAAGTGATGAGTCACGGCTTCAGCTCTGCTTGGATCCACTGGACCTGTCTTCTCCTATGTGTTGGACCTAACATCCAGCTGGCTCCCTTTCAGAGCGACAGGAATGCCGTATTAGTTCCAGATATAACAATAGTAAAAGAAAAAAAAAGTTCTTTCCCCATTCTGTCTCTTGAAAGTGAAGATGCAATTCTCAGCATCTCCTGCTGAATTTTCCCTCATCACATTGGGCAGAACTGTGTCACATTCCTTCCCCTGCACCATGATTGACTCAAGCCATTCAGGAGTCACCCAGTGGGGCTGGGGCCAGCCTGCCTTCAGCACACAGTTAGGCAAAGGAGCAGTCATGTAGCCCCTTGAACAAAACAGCAGTGGATACAATGAGATAGTCTAGTAGGAGTAGGTAACGCAAAGCAGCTATGAAGAACGGTGTCACAGAATCAGCATCATCTGCTCCATGCTGTGGGGCTAGTGCTGTGTGTTGCAATCATTCATGGAGCTTGATGTTTGAACTGGATCTAACTTTGGGATACACTCTGCATTTTTATAGGATTTTACAAGAGCCATCATTACATAACTTCAATTTGAACAATTTTTACAAAGCCATGGTTTTTCAGCCACTGCTTGACTCATCTATAATTTTATTTTCTTCTATCTCTAGCCTTGCCCCCTAAAGCTTTTCAAAAATCACATGGAGCAAAAGCTTTCTGAACTCCCATTTTGTCCACCACAATTCCACCAAAGCCAGGGGTCTGTAGGTGTAGAAGGACAGATAGCATTGACAATGGGTGCCTGGATCAAGAGTCTAAGAAATTGTCAGTGCTCTAGGATAGAAATCAGCTCGAACCCAACTGAAGTATTTAGCTATTTTCCTGCTGCATCCTTTTAGGCTCCTTTGAGCTTATAAATGTTAAAGACTACCATCAAGGACAGTAAACGGATTTAGGCATAAAACTTCCTGTCAAGGGTGATTTATATCCAATAAAAGGATAGCAGGATAGTGAAGCCTGCTTCGCTAAGTTTATGATAGACAGTGAAAGAGTACCATCAAAATAAAAAGGCTTTCAGTCTGTCGTCGGCTGTGTGGGTGTCTCTCTTCTTAAAAAGCAGCATGCTAGAATCATATTGTTTGCTTTTATCAGTGCCTTGCACTGTCGAGGAAAAGTTCTAGTGCACTGCTAATTGAACTTGTACAGATTAATAAGCTCAAGGCCTGTGCATGAGGGAGATTATTAGGACTTAAAAGATAATAGCTCCAGCAAGAAAATTAAAACTGCTTTCACCACTTAGATTTCAATTGCACATAACTTCTACCCTCCATACAAACCTCGATGGGCTGAGAATTTGTTTGAAAGATCTTTCCTAAAACCTGTGAAGGAGTGATGAAATCCCAGAGAACTCAGCTGCCATTTTGCCTTGTGTACAGCCCAACACTACAAAGGACCTACCCATGTAAGTCTGAAAGTGAGGTTTCAATCCAGTTGCTTCCTAGGTGAATGACGTGACACTTCTAGATGATCGCTGGTGGGAGACACTTCTCCATGGGTCTTTCTCACATCTACACATCATGAAAGCAGAAGCACTCTCTGCTTTTGCTCCAGACTATCTTTCCACATACAGCAGATGGTGACTGCAGCTGTAGAATTAAAAGATGCTTGCTGCTTGGAAGAAAAGCCATAACAAACCTAGACAGCATATTAAAAAGCAGAGACATCACTTTGGCAACTATGGTGCATATAGTCAAAGCTATGGTTTTTCCAGTAGTCATGTCTGGATGTGAGAGTTGGACCATCAAAAAGACTGAGCACTGAAGAATGGATGCTTTTGAACTGTGGTGTTGGAGAAGACTCTTGAGAGCCCCTTGGACACCAAAGAGATCAAACCACTTAATCCTAGAGGAAATTAACCCTGAATATTCATTGGAAGGACTGATGCTGAAGCTGAAGCTCCAATACTTTGGCCACCTGATACGAAGAACCGACTCGTTGGAAAAGAATGTGATACTGGGGAAGATCAAGAGCAGGAGAAGGGGGTGACAGAGGATGAGATGGTTGGATGACATCATCGACTCAATGGGGCATGAGTTTGAGCAAACTCAGGGAGATAGTGGAGAACAGTGAAGCCTGGTGTGCTGCAGTCCATGGGGTGGAAAAGTGTCAGACATGACTTACCAACTGAATGACAACAATAGAGGGAACAGCCTTGGAAGAAAGAGATGGGGTCTCCCTCAAAAGCAAAGGGCAGGTTTGCAACTCAGGATTCTTCTCCTGTAATATAACCCACTGGGGCCGCATGCCATCTTCATACTGCCTTGTGCTAACTGGAGCAGATGCTGATACTCGGCCTGTTGCTTTTGCTGTAGGTAATACAACTTTTTGCCTCTGATCTGGGGATCTTCGTCTTCTGCTAGTTTCCAGGAACAAGCTAACTTCTCAGCTTACAGATAAAGACTATCTCAGACCCTTCACAGACTGTGAAAATCACCAGTAATGTGGACTTAGAAAAGCCATTTTTCTAACATTTTAAGTCAGAAGGAGACTAGCACCTGCCTTAAACCATAATATGTCACTATTCCTTACGTTTTCATACCTGAGCATAATTTCCCTTTGGCCAAAACCAAAGAGAAGCCAGGATAATGATAGTTGTTAGGGAGGGTTATGAAGGAAACTTCTTTTCTTGAATCTCTGGGGTAAATTCTTAGCCTTTTGACAATAAAAAGAAAAAAGAAATGGATCTAATAGACAGGTGACCAATTAATGTCCCTCCCAGTTCTTCAACTCACAAATTTACGTAGATGTTAAGAAATATGGGATTTCCCTGGTGGTCCAGTGAATGGGACTCCATGCTCCCAATGCAGGGGCCTGGGTTCAATCCTTGTTCAGGGAACTAAGATCCCACGTGGCAAAACTACTGAGCCCATGAGCTCTGGAACCTATGCACAGCAAATGGAGAAACCCGCATGCTGCAGTGAAGAGCAAATAGAGTAAACATCTCCCCTCTTCTACTGTCCTCAACCCCAGATTATACGTAAGGAAAAATAATGCCCTTAATCAAGCTTTCACCCATTCGTGTCTTCAGAGATCACAATATGGCTCCTTTTAGACCATTAAGGGGAAAAATAAGTTGAACAGCATCTCTTTAAAATGGACAGAGATGGGATTTATACAAGGAGAGGCAGATTGATAGAGCCCAAGATAAGAAATACTGAGGTTACCTGAAATTCCTTTGGACATCATGCCAAAAATAATGGGGATGCACGTATGCAAGCAAACCCTGAATGGGGATATACATTCCTAAAGAGAACAGTATGGTTGAACAAAGCTTTGATGATGGAATTAACTTGAAACAAAGGCCCTTTGAGGAAGATCAGTCTGAAAAGAAATGAAGAATACATAAAACTTTGTTTAATTTATGGAATTTATATGCTGCTGACCAGTAAGTATAAAGTTCCATTCCCTTGGTTCTCACTATCACTCATGTATTACTTGTCAGTAAATGCGATGCACTCAGAACAGAACAGCTCCCGTAATATTTCTGTTCCCACTGCAGCTTTACTACACCCATGAAACTCTGTAATCTTTAAATTCCCTCACTGTTAACATCTGCTGAAACATTATTGGTCCCAGCATAGCCAAGCTGCTCTGAAATTACATTTAGCAGAGTAGTTAATGCTAACAGTATAATTCTCGACGCAACGGTGTTTGAAGAGAGCTTTAGAACGGGCACGATAATCGTGCTTCCTTTAGGTTTTATTTCTTTCATATCTGTTTTGTGTCACAATCTTATGTGCTTGGAGTGCACCATTTGAAAAAGAGCATGTTGTATATAATATATATATATTTCAGTAAACACCCTATTACATTCTAATTTTTTTTAATTCCATAGCCTAAACTCACTTTTTCTAGTGTGTTTTTCATTTTTAACAAAATGAAATTCCTTTGCAAGATATGATGATAACCATTTAGCGGTTTGAGGAGGGAAATTAATCAAGCTTCTGTAAAATGAAGATATTTTATCACCCCATTAAGGTGTTTTGAATGTTTTAAATCTAAATGACCCTACACATAACCAAAATAAACAGGTTGCTTATGGTGCTTGTTAATGAGGGTACATTCATTCTATAATCATAAAGTTGTTAACATTTTTTAAAAACTTTGCTTTGAAAAACTACCTTTGTTGTAACTCCAAGATTGTAAACATGACATTAACATTACTTACTTTAAAATGAATATATCCATGTATATATATTAATATACTTTATGTTAGTAAAATTACTTACATTTAGTATGGATAGAATATGATGCTTAAACGTGTTTAAACTGTAGGCATTTACCTGATCTAGTAAGAGCTGTAATGAATGGCTTGGTAAATATGAAAGATTTCTCTTCCCTCAAGAATATTCTTCCTCAAATTAAAACACAAATTTTTTCATGTAATTTCACCATTAAGTTAAAATATATGTTAATACTTTAATATCAAACAAAGTCAGATGAATTTATTAAGTTCTAATCTTTTGGAGGGCAGGAAAAATGTATTACTAACCAAGTATAGAGAGCAACATTTTTTAATTGGAGTATAATTGATTTATAGTGTTGTGTTAGTTTGTGTTGTACAATGAAATGAATCAGCTATGTGTGTGTGAGATTAGTAGATCAGTCATGTCTGACTTTGTGACTCTATGGACTGTAGACCACAAGGCTCCTCCATCCATGGGGATTCTCCAGGCAAGAATATTGAAATGGGTTAACTTGCCCTTCTCCAGGGGATCTTCCCAACCCAGGGATCAAACCCAGGTCTTCCACATTGCAGGCAGATTCTTTACTGTCTGAGCCACAGGGAAGCCCAAGAATACTGGAGTGGGTAGCCTATCCTTCTCCAGGAGAACTTCTCAACCCAGGAATTGAACCGGGTTCTCCTGCAATGCAGGCAGATTCTTTAACAGCTGAGCTACCAGGGAAGCCCAAATCGGCTATATGTATACATATATCCCCTCCCTGGTGGATCTCGCTTTCACCCCCACCATCCCACTCACTGAGGTCATCACAGAGCACCAAGCTGAACTTCTTGTGCAACATTCTTAAGAACACACTTTCTTCCTTCATGTATTCAGAAGTTTAACTCTCAGCAATATTTTAACACAAGTTAAACTTCTGAATATATGAAGGAAGAAAGTCTGTGCTCAAGAATGTTAACACTAACTTTAGTAAGCTTTTACATAACTTTCTTCAAAATGAACAAGATGTTTACCAAAGTTGATTGCCATAAAATATAGTATAATCAAAGATAATAATTCTTTACCATTTATTACTATATATGCCATCTTTTGAATATTTCTATATTTGTGTCATATGTAATAGTGTGTTGGGATCAGAGGCCAGATTATATTCTTATAATTCTGTTTCTGCAGGGTCTAGGTCAGGATATAAGCAAGATCAAGTTCTTTCTAATAAACAGGGGTTAGATTTACTCCCCTGCCCCATACCCTCATCCCAGGAACCCTCATCCTCTCTGGATTTCTTATTCCCCAAGAGCAGTTATAGACATTTTTCAGAAACCTTCTTTACAGAAATTCTTTCCTTTGCACCAGTGCCCTCTACTTGCTGGCCAGACTCTGTCTGGGCCGTGTCTCCCGCATTTGAGGCAGATGCTTTAACCTCTGAACCACCAGGGAAGCCCTGGGTCCCATAATCCCTCTTTATTCAGTCTCACTTTGAGAAGATGTCTGGATCTCTGCTACATTTCTGCCTGTCATCCAGACCTGTGGCTTTCATGGGATCTAAGAAAGTATCCTATCTTCAAGAAGAAAACGCCTTCCAAGCTCCTGCTTGTAGGTACTAAACCCTCGGCATTGCTACTTGCCCAACTGCACTCTGTAACCAGGTTCTAGATCCCTGATTCTCCTCTGAACAATGACTTCCCTGCCTGGGCCCCAAGTCTTCCTGTGCCAGTTTTTATTCAATCACTCTATTTTTTATTTCTTACTTCTGACTCCCAACATCTAAACTTCTTTCCCTACATCCACTCTTCGAAGCTGATGGGGTCAAAATACTATTTCTTGTTTGCTATTTGGTTGCCTTTTATGGTAGCCACACAGATTTATAAGAAAAGCTCCACAGAGAAAGAAACAAAAAAAATTCTGAGCTTTTAAAATATACTCACAAAGTAATTTACCAGACAATGCAAAACGTTATATTAACATTGAATGTTTGCCTTATTATGCTTATCTCCTAACCTTGTACAAGAATATGTATGTAGGAAATCTTATATTTGAGATCCAAGCAGTATCTGATTAATGAACAGCAATAAATTACAACTTGCCAGCTGGTTTTTCAACATTCAGCTGTAATAATAATCTGAATTCATATCTGCTTTTTCTCCTCCCTTTTCCTCATTATTACTATAAAACCAGAAGCATATGGAATGATATTATTAAGGAAGGTAAAATATGTGGAAAGCAGAAAAAGGAGACAGAAGGTTGTTTAAAACTGTTGTCTTTGTATGTGTGTGTTAGAGAGAGATTTTTGTGTTTCTTTTTCATTTTCCTCAAGACTCACCATCCACAATGCATAAAGGGGTCTATCAAGTAACCTAAAGGGACATAGTAGATGATTACCATTGCCTTTAGTTGCCCTCTTTGAAAGCCTTTCCCAGCCTATAGACCTTATGGGTGGGCTTGGGCAACCTCATTTATGCCTTTCTGTGACTTCAGCTTAATTGAACTGGAAGTAGATACATGACCTTGAGGGTGACAGATCTCTAGCTTCAACTGAACCAATAAGATTTTGCTATTTGCTTTCTCTTTCACTCTCTTCTCTTTGCCTCTCTCCAAGTAAGATACACAGAAACTGGAACGAAAATGTCATTTAGAGTTGAGGTTGCAAGTGAAGCTGCAGAAAACCAGAACGTGGTGGGTTAAGTAAGCAGAAACTAAAGCTTCACAGGAGAGAGTAGTCAGTGGAAAAAGTAAGGGTACAGATAAGCAGAAAGAAGCAGAGAAAATAAACCACACAACGCTAGAGAAAATGATTCTCGATACAAGGCAGAGTTAATAGGATTTTGAAAGATCAAATATGAGGTGTGATGAAAAGAAAGAAATGGAAGACTTCTAAAAAAATAGTTGACCATTATTTCTTCAAAGACCATCTCAATTCAGTCTTTAACAAAATGCTGCTTTAACAAATAATTATGGAGCACCAACTTTGTATTCAATTGTCTACCAACCCTTGGGTAGAAATCAGAAAATAAACCGGAGACCCAGTCCTCAAAAACTGCAAGTTGGGACTTCGCTGATGAGCTAGTGTTTAACACACAATACTACCACTGAAAGGGCCTTGGGTTTGAGCCCTAGTCAGGGAAATAAGATCCCACATGCTGTGCAATGAAGCCAAAAAAATAGAAAGCAAAATGATAACAAAAAATTAAAATAAACACCAACTGTAAGTCTTACTGGACTTACTGTAATCTATTTCAATACAGTGAGGGAAAGTGTGTTTCACAGAGAAGTCTCTAACCCAACTCTTTCCCACAGGAACACAGAAAGGTGAGAAGGCTACAGTAAACGGAAGGAGATGAAATAACCAGAGAAAGCAACATGGAAGTGCATTTCAGGGAGAAAGAATCATGTGTAGTCTCTTAGGACTTGCAATTTGTTCTGCTTTCTAATGGAATTTAACTGCAATGGTTGGAAAGCAATATAAGCAGCTAAGATGTAGTATGGTATAGACTTTCTCTTTAAGTGCTTAAGGAATTCTGAATAAAGAGATTATTGTGAGGATTCTATGAACTTCACTGGTGAGAAAAGAGCTGAAGGTTGAGAAGAAAATGAGTTGGTGAAGGAAAAGGACAGAGGGGCACCTGTGTTGCTCCATCATCTTTTCCTTGTAGGCTCTGTATGTATATATGTATTTCTTCTCAGGTACATCGTAAGTTCTTTGCAAACAGAAATTGCATGCTTTTCCTGTACATCTTTCTATCATATCTAATGGTTTGCTGGGCACAAGAATGTTATAAAAATTGTTTCCTCAGTGTTTGATTTTTTTGTGTGCTTTATGAGTCAGAGTTAAGAATGAGAAATGCTTGACTCTATTTTCTACACACCAAAAGTCCAAACATCTAGAAAATTCTGAAAGCACAGCATCTCATTTACCCCCAAAGCAATTTGCTGTGACCACTTTTAGAAGTATGTTGGTAGAGTAAGTGGATTCAAATAGTTTTAATTACTCACTAAGTTCGTGGGTAAATTTTTTGATGGATGTTTTTTTAGCAGACACTAGAAGTAAGTTTACTTACTCATGATGCAAGTTGGATATCAGGTACTGGGCTGTATTGAGACTATCTCAGAGTATTGCTACTTGTAATCCATTCACAGTTTATGATAGCATCAAACAGGTAGTAATGACAGGTGTGTGTGCATGTGAGCTTAGTCGTGTTCAACTCTTTGTGACCCCATGGACTGTAGCCCGCCAGGTACCTCTGTCCAAGGGATTTCCCAGGTGAGGATGCTGCAGTGTGTTGCCATTTCCTTCTCCAGGGGATCTTCCCGACCCAGGAACTGAACCTGCAGACCCACATCTGCTGCTTGAAAGCAGATTCTTTACCACTGAACAACCAGCGAAGCCCCATTAGGGTGTGATAGTGACTTGTTATTATCAGTAAAAGATAATATGTTGGCAAAACTATGGAGACAGTGAAAAGATCATTGTATGCCAGAGGTTTGGGTGAAGGAAAGAATGAATGGTGGCAAATAGAAGGTTCTGAGTATGTATATGATACTACAGTGGTGGATATGTCATTACACTTTTGTCAAAACTCAGAAAACATATAGCATGGAGAGCGAACCCTAGTGAAAGCCATGTGCTTTGATTGGTACTAATATACTGATTGACTATGCCAAAGCCTTTGACTGTGTGGATCACAATAAACTGTGGAAAATTCTGAAAGAGATGGGTATACCAGACCACCTAACTTGCCTCTTGAGAAATCTGTATGCAGGTCAGGAAGCAACAGTTAGAACTGGACATGGAACAACAGACTGGTTCCAAATAGGAAAAGGAGTCCGTCAAGGCTGTATATTGTCACCCTGCTTATTTAACTTATATGCAGAGTACATCATGAGAAACGCTGGAATTTTTTTTTTAAGGATTCCTCCTCTGTCCCCCTCCCCGGCTCAGTGACTTCCCTGGCAGCCCAGTGACTAAGGCTCCACACTCCCAATGCAAGGGGTCCTGGGGTCGATCCCTGGTTGGGGTACTAGATCAAACATGCCCCAGGTAAAGATCCCACATACCACAACTAAAGAACTGAAGATTCCACGTGCCAAAACTAAAGACCTGTGTCAATTAAAAAAAAAAAAAATCTCTAAAAACTAATATGAACAGAATATTTACTATTTTACAGACTCTAAGTGCTCTGTAGATCTGGTGATTTATTTAATCTTTATATCAACCTGATGAGGAAATAAAGCACAGAGTGGTTGAATAACCTCACACAGCTAATAAGCAGTAAATAATAAAGCTTGAATTACTATACTAAGTGGTTTATGAATTAAAGACATGTCCAGTGAACAAGGCAGAAAAATATTGAATCACAGAAGCAATGGTGATCCTAGGAATAACGGAGTTAACAGCCACAGAGTAATATCCAAGCATTCAGAAATCTGATAATTCTCCGTAATCCAGCCTAAGTCAAAAACAACTGTTGGAATATTTCTAAATCATATATCTAAAATTGGTGGATTCAAATTCCCTCTCTTGGGGGTGATCAAATGACAAGTGTAATGAATTTTGAAAACCACTTCTCAAAACAATACTTTTGTCTGGGTATTCTTATGGCCATTTTACCAATGAGGAAATTGAGGCTATGGGAGATTCCACAATTCACCTTGGCTAAACTCCTTTGTGGATCGAGACAAAGTATAAATAAAATAGGTAATCAGTTCCCTGAAGATTACCAGGTTAGCCTCTGGGAGGAGGGGATGGCTGTGCTTTGTAACCAGAGCTCTTTTAGGAACTTTTCTTTCATTCCCTGATCACCACCAGCTCCAAGCACAGTCGTATGTAGTGAGCTGCAGTCCCACAGGGATGTGCCTCTCCCAGATCACATTGACTCCAGTATAAAATTACAGGAATTGAGGAAATTATTCTCAATTCAACGCAGCAGTCCCAAGGGCATTTGTTGTGTATCAGACTCCACAGAAGTTTGAAGACATGGAGGGATTAACCCAGCAAAACAAACAACTAGAACTTGAATATTACAAGTCCCTACTGTGAATAGTTTCTCAGTGATGCTTGCAATTCTTGGCATTCTCCCTTATCTTCTCATTCTCTCCATCCTTTCTCAGACCCCGTCTATTTTTTAATCACCCTATTTGTTGCTTACGAAAGTGATTTAGCTCTTTTCAGCTCCTATCCCCAATTCTACTCAGCATTTCACAGAGAAGGTGTTGGCTGAAGCTTTGAAAATGTTTACCTTTTCTTGAACTCAGATTTAAAATTTTCCTTCTTGGTTTCTCTCCAGTGGTGGTTTTTCTCTCTCCAGTTACATATTCATTTAAATGTTTTACCAATAATAGAGAAGAACAGCTGTGTTCTATTTGTTATACTCCAGTTGTGTGTTTAAAGTTGAGAGAAGTATTTTCTAGAAAATATTTGGAGGAAGAAGAATTAAAATAAATTGGAAAGTTAAAGAACCATTCTACGGGTATTAGAAGTCACTCTGAGGTGTGTTTTAGGGGTCCATTAATATCTGCAGCACCACAGTCTCACCACCACTTGGGGTGCTGGAGAAGCCTCTTGAGAGTCCTTGGACTGCAAGAAGATCAAACCAGGCCATCCTAAAGGAAATCAACCCTGAATATTCATTGGAAGGACTGATGCTGAAGCTGAAACTCCAATCCTTTGGCCACCTGATGCAAAGACCCTACTCACTGGAAAAGACCCTGATGCTGGGAAAGACTGAAGGAAAAAGGTGAAGAGGGCAGCAGAAGATGACATGGTTAGATAGCGCCACTGACTCAATTGACTTGAATTTGAGCATTCTCCAGGAGATAGTGAACAGAGAAGCCTGGCATGCTGTAGTCCAAGGGGTCACAAAGAGTCGGACGCAACCTAGCAACTAAACAACAACATCTACAGCAAGTGGTTATGTGCATCAAGTTTTCATTCCAAGACAAAAGTTAGTAGAGCATCAAAATATGCCCTGTTGGATCCTTACACTGAATTGTAGTGAGATGATGTGTGCGATGACATGTGAATTAAGTCAGAAGCCAAAGTTTGCAAAACATTGCAGTTTGTTGATTACATATGTCAAATTCCATTGTGAAAATCCATTTTGTCATATATAGTAACAAAAATTGTCTCAGACTTAAAATAGTCTAATAGCACCTATCATATAATGCCTTCCTAATAAGTAGTAAATAACCCAGTTGAACATAAAGCCTGTGAAAGAAAGTTGCCTCTCTTCGTTTTGAAGAGATTATTTTAAAATATTTGACTCAATCTTTCTCAAGTGGGCTAAAAATTCACACAAAAAAGAAAAGAAAAGTAATTTTATTTCTTTTTTATTTCTTTTTTTCTTTTTTATTTATTTTAATTGGAGGCTAATTACTTTACAATATTGTGGTGGGTTTTGCCATACATTGATATGAATCAGCCATGGGTGTAAGAAAAAAAAATTTTAAAAGATGGTATCTGACTGGTTTCATTAAAAAATCAACATATTTGTCTTTTAAAATTCTTATAATTTTTTTACGGGTTAATGACTTTTTTAAAATGTATTTTTAATTGGTGGATAATTGCTTTACAATGTTGTGTTGGTTTCTGCCATACATCAACATGAGTCAGCCATAGCTATACATATGTCCCCTCTGTTTTGAACCTCCCTCCCACCTCCAGCCCATCCCACCCCTCTAGACTGTCACAGAGCACCAGGCTGAGCTCCCTGCACTATACAGCAACTTCCCATTAGCTATCTGTTTTACAAATGGCTATACATATTGCAATGCTACTCTCTCAATTCATAATTCTTATACTTAATTCTATAACTGCTTTGTTAGCAATCAGGATGGGAATGTGAATATAAACTATCAGTTTAAAATAAGAAAATGTCTCAGAATTTTTTTACATTTTAACCTGTGTTGGTATACTGTAGCAGTACACAGAAGGCACTCAGTAAATATTTACTGAATGAATAAATGATTAGATGAAAGACTATGAAGATTAAATGTCTTGTTAGTCACAAGTACCCATAGAATTTCTCCTTAGGCATTTATTCTTCACTCCCTCTGTGTAAGTGTTATGTCCAGATGAGAATAGAATGATATATGGGACCTGGTCTCTCTCCTCAAGGACCTTAGACTCTCATTTGTAGGAAAAATGTAATGATTTGATCTTTTTTGTATTTCCTTAAGTAAGTACAGGGAGTCCACTAGATACAAGACTTCAAGTTGCAACTTTCAAAGAGGCAAACATGCATTCACATGTCTAATCATGTAACTTAGTCCACGTGTCTGATGTACACTGTTATGTGCATGTACCCTCTATAAGAGCTGTGCTTTTGTGTACTTTACTATACAGTACAGTATAGAGTACACTATGATAGCATCTTTATTTCAAGCAGGATGTCTGAAAGCAAGCAAAAAAGCAGCAGTGATGTAGCTGCGAAGAAGCCCCGGCTGTTTTGCTATACTAGTGTATTCTTCAAGGTACTGTACCGTCAGATTAAAAATGCTTTCTTTATTTTTGTGTTTGTTTTTTATATATCGTCTGTGTGAAAGTATTATAAATCTACTTCTGTACTTAGTCACTCAGTCATGTCTGACTCTTTGAGACCACTGTAGCCCACCAGGCTCCTCTGTCCATGGGATTCTCCAGGCAAGAATACTGGGGTGGGTTGCCATGCCCTCCTCCAGGGGATCTTCCCAACCCAGGGATCGAACCCAGGTCTCCCACACTGTAGGCAGATTCTCTACTGTCTGAGCCACCAGGGAAGCCCAAACCTACTACAGTACAGTACTATATAGATCGTTGTGTTAGTTGGGTACGTAGGCTAACATTTTTGGACTTAACAAATTGGATTTATGAACATACATACTCTCAGAAAATAACTCGTTCATATGTAAGAGACTTGCTGTATAGCAGATAATTTGCAGAAAGCAATTCCCTGAAGTACATTAATAGTGATTACCCTTTGGATGGGTTCACTTTATCAATCTGGAAAAACAATGATCATAGACATCTATCTTTCTATAGAAGGCAAGCTCCATGTGTGTTTCAAATGCCAGATGAATTTTAGGATGGTAGAAAGGGTTAGGATGACTCAGACCATACTGCCATTGGTCTGCTCAGACCTGAATGTTAGCATTCTTCAGAGCCCATCCTTAAGAGATTGTCTGTCCTTCTGAGAAATCTCCTTTGATCCCAGGGGTTCCACTAGCCCCTGTTTGCTCATGATCCTCAAATCGCCATTTTTCAATACAAACTTCTCAGTGGAGCTCCAGATCCAAACACCACCTAGATGGCTCCACTTGGTTAGCGTACAGGTATGTCTACTTAATAGCAAGTTCAGTTTAAGATATTGGGTTCACAAGGAATGAGGAAAGAGGAGTGACTGCTAAAGGGTAAGGGCTTTCTTTGGTGGGTGATGAAAATATTCTAGAATTAGTGGTGATGGTTTGTACAACTTTGTGACTATCAATAGTCTCTGAAGTGCAAATTTTTAAAAAAATAGATATTATGGTATATGAAATATCTTGATCACAAAAAGGAAAATATAACCCAATTTACTTCTATGTAAAAATTTTCTGTTATGTTCTTGAAAGGAGCAGTTATTTTCCCTAGCTGTGAAAGTTGTAGCTACACAGCAACATAGATTTGAGCAGATCTTAACTACTGCTGCTGCTGTTGCTGCTAAGTCACTTCAGTTGTGTCCGACTCTGTGCGACCCCATAGACAGCAGCCTACCAGGCTCCCCCGTCCCGGGGATTCTCCAGACAAGAACACTGGAGGGGTTGCCATTGCCTTCTCCAATGCATGAAAGTGAAAAGTGAAAGTGAAGTCGCTCAGTTGAGTCCAACCTTCAGCGACCACATGGACTGCAGCCTTCCAGGCTCCTCCGTCCATGGCGGTTTCCAGGCAGGAGTACTGGAGTGGGGTGCCATTGCCTTCTCTGCTTAACTACTGAAGGGAGACTAAAGATCATTTACCAACTAGACTGAGATTTCAATGCAAATAAAATATTCTATTAATTTTTCTGTGTTCTTTCTTTTTTTCAGGTGAGTATTCAAAATAAGCATCTTCTGAATGAAAGACTATAAGACTAAAAATTCTGCCCATACACGGGAATGATATAATGCACCATTAACTACACATGCTGAAATCTCGGGCTTTACAACTGATGGCTCAGTGGTAAAGAATCTGGCTGCCCACGCAAGAGAGTCAGGAGATGTGGGTTTGAACCCTGAGTCATGAAGATCCCCCCTGGAGGAAGGCATGTCTACCCACTCCAGGATTCTTGTCTGGAGAATTCCGTGAATAGAGGAGCCTGGCTGGCTACAGTCCATGGGGTCACACAGAGTTGGACATGACTGCTCTGGAGCATGCATGCACACTGAAATCTTAGGGTTATTGCAGTGAAAAGGGAAAAGAGGAATGAGGTTTTCTCTTTGTCTCTCTTGAGAACAAAGAAGATAAAGAGAACTGAGCAGGCCTGAACATTCCTAGTTTTGGGGGTTTTTTGGTACTTTAACGCCTCCTGACTCTGCATGTCTGTAACTAAAAGGCAAGCTCCATGTGTGTTTCAAATGCCAGATGAATTTTAGGATGGTAGAAAGGGTTAGGATGACTCAGACCATACTGCCATTGGTCTGCTCAGACCTGAATGTTAGCATTCTTCAGAGCCCATCCTTAAGAGATTGTCTGTCCTTCTGAGAAATCTCCTTTGATCCCAGGGGTTCCACTAGCCCCTGTTTGCTCATGATCCTCAAATCGCCATTTTTCAATACAAACTTCTCAGTGGAGCTCCAGATCCAAACACCACCTAGATGGCTCCACTTGGTTAGCGTACAGGTATGTCTACTTAATAGCAAGTTCAGTTTAAGATATTGGGTTCACAAGGAATGAGGAAAGAGGAGTGACTGCTAAAGGGTAAGGGCTTTCTTTGGTGGGTGATGAAAATATTCTAGAATTAGTGGTGATGGTTTGTACAACTTTGTGACTATCAATAGTCTCTGAAGTGCAAATTTTTAAAAAAATAGATATTATGGTATATGAAATATCTTGATCACAAAAAGGAAAATATAACCCAATTTACTTCTATGTAAAAATTTTCTGTTATGTTCTTGAAAGGAGCAGTTATTTTCCCTAGCTGTGAAAGTTGTAGCTACACAGCAACATAGATTTGAGCAGATCTTAACTACTGCTGCTGCTGTTGCTGCTAAGTCACTTCAGTCGTGTCCGACTCTGTGCGACCCCATAGACAGCAGCCTACCAGGCTCCCCCGTCCCGGGGATTCTCCAGGCAAGAACACTGGAGGGGTTGCCATTTCCTTCTCCAATGCATGAAAGTGAAAAGTGAAAGTGAAGTCGCTCAGTTGAGTCCAACCCTCAGCGACCACATGGACTGCAGCCTTTCAGGCTCCTCCGTCCATGGCGGTTTCCAGGCAGGAGTACTGGAGTGGGGTGCCATTGCCTTCTCTGCTTAACTACTGAAGGGAGACTAAAGATCATTTACCAACTAGACTGAGATTTCAATGCAAATAAAATATTCTATTCATTTTTCTGTGTTCTTTCTTTTTTTCAAGTGAGTATGTAAAATAAGCATCTTCTGAATGAAAGACTATAAGACTAGGAATTCTGCCCATACACAGGAATGATATAATGCACCATTAACTACACATGCTGAAATCTCGGGCTTTACAACTGATGGCTCAGTGGTAAAGAATCTGGCTGCCCATGCAAGAGAGTCAGGAGATGTGGGTTTGATCCCTGAGTCATGAAGATCCCCTCTGGAGGAAGGCATGTCTACCCACTCCAGTATTCTTGTCTGGAGAATTCCGTGAATAGAGGAGCCTGGCTGGCTACAGTCCATGGGGTCACACAGAGTTGGACATGACTGCACAGGAGCATGCATGCACACTGAAATCTTAGGGTTATTACAGTGAAAAAGGAAAAAGAGGAATGAGGTTTTCTCTTTGTCTCTCTTGAGAACAAAGAAGATAAAGAGAACTGAGCAGGCCTGAACATTCCTAGTTTTGGGGGTTTTTTGGTACTTTAACGCCTCCTAACTCTGTATGTCTGTAACTAAGGTTGCTTTTCTGCCCCATAACCATGCAGGAGCTTCAATTCTCACCTTCTTCTTTGACTCTATGTTAAATATCTCCCCTATCTAGCGTTTATCCTTATGACACCCTTCCCCCTTGTACTTACATATCAGAAAGAAGGCTGCAGAGCCACGAACTGCCAGACTCAGTTACTGGGCTGCCTGCTTAGTCGCTTAGTTGTGTCTGACTCTTTGCGACCCTATGGACAGTAGCCCTCCAGGCTCCATGGGGATTCTCCAGGAAAGAACACTAGAGTGGGTTGCTATGCCCTCCTCCAGAAGATCTTCCTGACCCAGGGATCGAACCCAAATCTCTTGCATCTCCTGCCTTGGCAGGAGGGTTCAGTACGTTAGCAGCCCCTGGGAAGCCCTAACTACTGGGTTACTGATGCCAGTGTATAGCTATCTTTGAAACAATGCAAGAAGAAGAAATCAAGATCCTATCACCTTTGTTCCTCATCACCAACTCCTGACTGCAGCCCTTGCCTTATATAAGCCCTAGACTCCTCATGGAGGTTGGGCACAGTCCTTGAGACACGAGCCTACTGTGTTCCCCTTTTTGCTGGCTGAGGATAAAAGAAAGCCACCTTTTTATTTCCTCCAAACTCTGTCTCCATATTTTTCATTCAGCTTCAGTGGGCAGAGAAGGCCAAGATTTTGGCCGGCAACAGGGTGGGTTCCAAGTTTGACATTTCATTTTATTCCCAGGGCCTAGTTCTATGCCTAAAGACAAAAGCAATAATAATATAGTCCAAACAGTAATAACAGACCATCAGTAACTCTTGAATAAATGAATCTGAAGATTCATGCTGAACTGACAGTCTTTTCTTCACCCTCCATATTTAGTTAGCCACCAACTTCTGTAGACACCCTGTCTGCAGAAAATCTGGCTTTTTCTCTTCATCATCACCATGCTGTGATTACCTTAGTTCTGCATCTTGTCCTTGCTTCCTGGATTACTATCCTAATTTTCACTATGCACTTTTCTCCAAATATGTAATATTATTGTTAGGTAGTTAGAATAGGAAAAAGGAGTCCAGAATGGCGGTGGCTAAAAGATAAGGAGGGAAAAACCCAAGAAAATAGACCAAAGGAAGGTCTGAGGACCAGAGTGAGGACCTCAGTCAAACAATCAGCACTCATGGCTAGCCCAATTTACATAGGGAAGGCCCAGAGGGAGGAGAAAAAACATATAAAAAGAGGAGCCAAAATCGGGCTGGGGGCCGTCTCTTCTCTTCTGCTCTTTTGGGTCAGCATGCCCTCATGCCTCAAGGATGTATTTTCCTTTACTTTCTAAATAAAATTGAACTGTAACACAGAGCTGTAACACTGGTCCGTCGGAGGGCTGTAACGCAGATCCATCCATTGCTTCAAATTTTTGTTGTGATGAGACAGAACTGAGGAAGTTACAAACTTCCCCGACATTATGAAACTAAAAATACATTCATTAAAATTAGACTTCTAGTTGGTGTCACTAGTTCAAACCAATCCTATCTGTCCAAAAGGTCTAAAATCCAAATGAGATCATACTTGTTTCCTACTTAAAGTTTTTAGTGATTCTCCATTATCTTCTAACTATAATGAAATTCCTCAGAATGCCTACGTGATTCAGCCTTGACCCTCGCAGCGCATCCAGCCATCTTCACACTTATGCTTTCCTTGTACCCCTTCCTCCCAGATAGTAGTGACAACTATCTCCTTAAGCTCTTTCTCCATCCAACTCACACAACTGTGATAGGATTCAAAAGACACCACTGTACCTCTTTATCTAAAAATCTGTCTCCATGGCTGCACTTAAGACCCTTGAGGTCTGGAATCAGGCTAACCATAAAATATGCAGGCTGGTAGTGTGTCTTGTGGAAAAATCAAAACTCTTAGAGATGGCAATATGGTTCCACTAGCTCAGCAGGTTAGCTCTTGAATCATACCTACAAAGGTATGTTGCGTATAATGGTTTATAGATAACACTTGAATAAGCACTTAGAAGATGATTCAATGCTAATTCCTTTCATTCTTCTCTTCCTCTGTTGCTTCCTCTTCAGTATTTTACTACCATCTTTTCCCTTAGAGAAGAAATTGTATCCTGTAGGAAAAGAACAACTTACAAGTAAAAGGGTTTCCCAGCCTAATTATATTGATGGAGTGTGGCAAGGCAGTTATTTTAAACTAATAGGAATTTGGGGGTGTCTTGGAGATTCTGGTTATTTCTGTTATCTCCATGTGTGAATTATCTTTAGTCATTTGAACTTTACTGCATTTGTTATGCCTCTGTTGGACTCTTTAGAATCAGTCATTTAATGAAATTGCCTTGGGACAAAACACAGAATCCAAACAACAATTTATAATCAAATACAAATATAGTCAAAAAGAAAATAGCATGAAGATAAAACACTGTGCTTAATAATAAGTTCTCTCAGTGAAGATGATATTTAATAAAGAAAGAGTTCCTGCAATTGAGTTTTGATGAAATTTGTCAGAAGTAGTAGAGCTTCTGTGTGCACTGTAATCCCTTTCAGTGGGCACTTGATGTGAGTTTCTCAGTGTATTTTCCAAAGCAAGATTTTGAATGGGATGAACAAGAGTATTCAATTTTAAGGCTGCTGATTCTCTACTAATTCACTGATTAAATAAAAATCCCCCAGAAGGAAAGTTGGCAATTATCACTTTCACTTCAATTCAATGATTCCATTATTATGTCGGTCCCATTATTGACAGACTCCTCAATCCTTATATTCGCTCATTCAGATAATACTTATTTTGAGAACCTACTTGAAAGAAAGAACACAGAAAAATGAACAGAATATTTTCTTTTCATTTAAGCATCCCAGTCCAAGGCTTCCCTGGTGGCTCACATGGTAAAGGATCTGCTGGCAATGCGGGAGACTGGGGTTCAATCCCTGGGTCAGGAGGAATCCCCTGGAGAAGGGAATGGCTACCCATTCCAGTATTCTTGCCTGGAGAATTCCAGGGACAGAGGCGCCTGGTGGGTTGCAAAGAGTCACCATGGGGACAGGAGTCCATGGGGGTTGCAAAGAGTCAGAGATGACTGAGTGACTAACACTACTACATCCCAGTCCAGTTTGTAAATTATTTTTAGTTTTCCTTCAGTAGTTAAGATCCGCTTGTCTCAATATAGCTATAATCTTCACGTTATGGTTTAGTCGCTCATTTGTGTCTGACTCTTGTGACCCTATGGAGTGTAGCCCACCAGGCTCCTCTGTCCACAGGATTTTCCAGGCAATAATACTAGAGGAGGCTGCCATTTCCTTCTGCAGGGGATCTTCCCAGCCCAGGGATTGAACCCAAGTCTCCTGCATTGGCAGGTGGATTCTTTACTCCCGAGCCATCAGGGAAGCAGTAAAGGGAAAATGACTGCTCCTTTCAAGAATTTTGGGATACTTCTGCCTTTAAATGGAAAAAAAAAAATTTAAAGATCTATCAGTTGTGCAAGGGTATATTTGCTGCTCAGTTAAGTCCAAATATACAACCCCATTGACTATAGCCTGCCAAGCTCCTCTGTTCATGAAATTCTTCAGGCCAGAATACTGGAGTGGGTAGCCAGTCCCTTCTCCAGGGGATTCCTGACCCAGGGATAGAACCCAGGTCTCCCACATTGCAGGCAGATTCTTTACCGTCTGAGCCACCAGGGAAAATAACTGCTCCTTTCAAGAATTTTGGAATAGTTCTGCCTTTAACTGGAGAAAAATTTAAAAGACCTACCAGTTGTTCAAGGGAAACATATCCAATTGAGATGGCTGCTGCTTTTGCTCAGATTTTATACTCACTAGACCCTTGAACTGACTTCTTGTCTTATTCTCCATACAAAAAATTCCTGCTTTAATCCCTGTGTTTACTAAGTCCCACTTCATCCAGGGTTGTAGTTCCCACTTGCCTCTCTGTAGTCCACCAAGTGTTGGAACATCTCCCAATTCCAGCCCTGACTACAGATTTACCAGATCTCATGGCCAGGCCTGCTACAGGCATCTGGCCTCTATTGATTGCTCTTGTTTTTCCTAGTCCTGGCTTCAGCACAACCAGGCTACCTTCCTAATGAACCACCTTTGCCCTCATTGCCTATCCTTGGAAATTTCCAGATCAGCATTCAATCCTGGGTCTCTCTGGACTGAGGATGTGCAGGGTCAGGCCTTCCTTTAGTTGGAGAAAATGCAAATAGTCCTACAGAGAAGCATCATCTCAGATTTGTTGGGGATACAGCACTATACTCATGTTATGGCAAGATGATTAGTTCCCTACAAGAGCAGGAATTTGAAGTATCCAATTTAGTTCCCAGCAATCACTGCCTACCCCGAATTCCCAGGTCTCATCCTGGAATTGTTAGGGGAAACCCTGACTGAAACTGCGCACCCTGGCCAGGTACTATAGTAACCATTTGCATGTGTCATTTTATGATAGGAGATCTAGGTAAGGAAGATAGAACCAACAAGCCGCCACCAACTAGAAGAATTCAGGAAAGGTCAAAAGGAGATGTCACATGTCCTACTAACCTCCCAGAGTCCTTCTTGCTGGAATCCATCTTGGCTGAGCAATGTAGACGCCACCAGGAAGGCTCTTGAGTCAGAACTGAAGAGGAAAAGAAAATTTTACATAACCTCCTGCTCCTTCTGCCTCTGTAACTCAGCTTGCTCCTTGCAAAGTCTGTATCATGTAGGTCACATCGTGTCAGAAAAGTGGGGACTTAACAATACTAAGAACTGGAGCTCTCTCATTTGCTCTTGTCCTGCTCTTTGCAATTGCCCGGCCTTGCAAACTTGCTTAATCATGCCTGTCCACGTAAAGGTCAGGCATCCCCCTCCTCCTCTTGACTGCTGTTCCTGTGGGCAAAACCCCTTAGTTTAAACCAGCCTATTAACAGCTAGTGTTGCCCACTGTAGTCTGTCTATAAAAACTCTGTAATCCCTTTGTTCGAGACTCGGAGCTTGGAGTGTTACCTCCTCTGGGCCCGCTGGCATAATAAATCTGAGTGTGGTGGTTGGTTTCTCAAGTACTGGTTTCTGCAACAGAGAAAACCCAGAAATTAATCTCATCACCATAAAACTCTAGACTGTGAGCCACGTGGCAGAGTGGTCCTCCTACTTTCCCTTGACCCTGCTGCTCCCTGCCTTTATCAGCGCCCCTTCCCAGTAAAGTCTCTTCAGCACTTTTGTCTCCTCAGACAATTCTTTTCCGAGTGTTAGGCGAGAGCCCACTCTCAGGCCCTAGAAGGGATCTCCCTTCCTGCAACAGTATCTCGATGGCATGGTTTGCAAGTAGAAGGGTGACAGAGAGAAAAATGGATGGCAGACAGAAAGAAACCATCTGACAAAGCTGAAGACCACTTGCTTTTCCAAAACAGCTTGAATCTTCCTGCCTGGGCTGCCACGTGAAGCATGTGATTAATGAAGAGATGTCACGGAGATAATTCTTCCTAGGCAGGAAGAGTGGAGAAAGGATTAAAAAAAAAAAAGAATTATTATACATTGAGTGGAAGGAAAGCAAGAAAAAGGAGCTTGTGGTGGTTGTAAAAGTGCCAAGAAGAAATAGTTGCACCATTGTCAACCAAAGTATGGACCCCAACCCACCTGGTCTTTCAGCACCTACCCCTTCCCGCTTTTCCAGCGGAGCTGGAGCTACCTCCCTGGTTATAAATAGCAGCACAGATGTTGACAGAAAAATGCTCCCTTAATTACCATACAAACTGCTCTACTTGAGTGAACCGTTTAAAGCAGCCTCCAAAGGAAGTTCACTCAAGCAATTCCGCAGATTACAGCTAATGAACAATATTTCCTCGCACCTATTTAGTGCTCATTAAAATGTAAAAGCCTTTCATTTTAAACAGACGCACAATAAATAATTCCTCTCTCCCTTTCAGTCTCTGAGCAGGCTTGAAGAGAAGCAGGGAGAGGAGCAGGGCTGAGGTGGGGGCGGAAGCAGAAAGAGAGACCAGAGGCAGGGGAATCAGAGACTCAAAAAAGAAGTGGGGGCTCACTAGCATCCCAGGAAGCCACAGCTTGTCTGCTAGGAGTGATATCTGTGGAGTTCAACAGATAGATGCCTAGACCAATTCCTCCAGCACAGGTAACCAGCCTTGAACCAGGACAGCAGACCAAAACCGCCCTGGGCAGCCCTGGGAGGCAGAGAGGGGCCAGCCAAGGATAGAGCCCTTCCAATGTATTCAATGACAAGGGCTATGCTTCTTTAGCTTGAAAGAAATTTCTTAGTTGCTCTATTGTGTCCAGTTTTTTACAACCTCAAGGACTATAGCCAGCCAGGCTCTTCAGTCCATGGCATTCTCCAGGCAAGAATAGTGGAGTTGGGTAAACATGTCCTCCTCCAGGGGATCTTCTCGACCCTACAGTGCAGGGTCTTCTGCATTGCAGGCAGATTCTTCATCATCTCAGCTACCAGAGAAGCTTATTCTGTGTTTACTTTTTGTCTTCATTGATTTTAGGCCTGAGGTTGGAAGATGAATCTCATATAATCCTTGAGAGGCTACTTGTTGCAAGCAGAAACAGAACTGATAAATGTTTTCGGATTCCTAAAGGTTCTTATTACTGTTGTTATTGTTTAGTCAAAAAGTCCTGCCTGACTCTTGTGATCCCATGGACTGTAGCCTGTCAGACTCCTCTGTCCATAGGCTTTCCCAGGCAAGAATACTGGAGTGGGTAGCCATTTCCTTCTCCAGGGGAATTTTCCTGACCATGGATCAAGACCGTGTCTCCTGCATTGGTAGACAGTTTTTTTTTGTTGTTGTTTTTTAATTAGTGAGCCACTAGGGAAGCCCGAGGGTCTTATACCACCACCTTTGGTATTTTGATCATAGAACACCTATAGCACAAAAAATGGAAGGATTCTTGTGTATTGGAGTGAGCTAGAAGTGGAGGGTGGTGGCAAATAAGGCAGATTATGGGAGGACTGTGTCTGATCCTTTTAAGATAAATAGCAAGAGAGAGCACCAGGCACTTGGCCGAATAGGTACCGTGAATGGATTTAAGAAACCTGTGCTGTATACGAAAACATCTTTGTCCCTTTAACAAAATTGTTCATCCCAGAGACTGATGGGACAAAAGCGATGCGATACATTTGTAGTGGTGCATGTATATAGTAAGGGGAAAAGCCGGAAGAGGATTCTGCACCATCCAATCAGAACACAGATGAGATTGACGGGACTCCTGTGTAACAAACTCTCTCAAACTTCAGTTATAGGGCTGGATCATGTGCATAACAGAGAAGAGACTTCATGGTCAGTGCTGACCAAGGCATATTCTTTCTTTAAAAAAAAAAAAAACAGTGGACAAGGGATCTTGATTCTATTAAGGAATATTGCTTTTCCAGCCAAAATTGATAATACGCCTTTCAACTTGAAAAGGTTATTTCAGGTAAAAAGGATGACTGTAAACCCCCACCCTTTGTTCTAGAAGGCATGTATTTATTACACAGGTATTAAATACCCCAAAATTAAGCCACATGCAGAAGCTACAGAAATGAATAAAAAATGTTCCCGCAAGGAATCCACAAACCTAGAAAAAAATCACCATACTCTTATAGTATTGATAATAAGGACAAGTGCTGTAGAAGCTGGGGGCAGGTGCGGGAACTGATGTTCCATACTACAAGTGGCAACACTGTTGTATTCTTATTCCAGAGCTGGGCAAATACTTGTTGACTCTTGGGACCATTTCATTCACAGAAGCTAAATATTTGTGAGGAAGAGGAAGGCAGGCGTGGCGGGAAGGAGGTGCGAGGGTTCACTTGAACCTGTTCCTGTGACATGAAGAAGGGACTGGAAAAGAAGAATTAAGTCTGTACTTGGCTTTTAACTAAGGTCATTTGAAAAATGGTCTTCAACACCCATCTCATTTGCTTTTTTATGCCTGCCAATTTAGTGTTGTATTCAAAGTGATTAATTAGTTTATAGTGAAGGTTTATTAGGTAATCTTTCTGTCAGTCAAAAATCACTTGAGTCTCAGAGCAGAATGAAGAGCACCCAGAAATTTTATAAGGATAGAGAATTTAGGCCATTATTGTATAAACACAATCTTAAAATGTGAGAGTACATAGAAGAGTTAGTTCATTTCAGTTCAGTCGCTCAGTCGTGTCCGACTCTTTGCGACCCCATGAATCGCAGCACGCCAGGCCTCCCTGTCCATCACCAACTCCCGGAGTTCATTCAAACTCATGTCCATAGTGTCCGTGATGCCATCCAGCCATCTCATCCTCTGTCGTCCCCTTCTTCTCCTGCCCCCCATCCCTCCCAGCATCAGAGTCTTTTCCAATGAGTCAACTCTTCGCATGAGGTGGCCAAAGTACTGGAGTTTCAGCTTTAGCATCATTCCTTCCAAAGAAATCCCAGGGTTGATCTCTTTCAGAATGGACTGGTTGGATCTCCTTGCAGGGACGCTCAAGAATCTTCTCCAACACCACAGTTCAAAGGCATCAGTTCTTCGGTGCTCAGCTTTCTTCACAGTCCAACTCTCACATCCATACATGACCACTGGAAAAACCATAGCCCTGACTAGACGGACCTTTGTTGGCAAAGTAACGTCTCTGCTTTTGAATATGCTATCCAGGTTGGTCATAACTTTCCTTCCAAGGAGTAAGCGTTAATATAGAAAAGTTAACATGGGTATTATTAAAGTTGACATGAGTCATTTGGCCCTCTTGAATATTTACGGTTTATTTTTTATTAGGACAAATTTGTCTCCAAAGTATGAATCAGTCTTTCACATTTTTTCTCCACTACTGACTTAAACATAGAGTATTTTCACTTTTTCTTATTCATATCCATAAAAATGTGAGAAACATTGTGATAGAGTATAATATTTTCTTAAAGCTATGTTATACCTTAAACCAAGGTAAATAGAGGAGATAATAATATTTCCAAGAATCAAAGATATTCCCCTCAGCTAAAAATACATTCCGCACTACTATATTTAAAATAAATAACTAATAAGGACCTACTGTACAGCACAGGGAACTCTGCTCAATGTTAGGTGGCAGCCTGAATGGGAGGGGAGTTTAGGGGAGAATCGTTACATGTATATATATGGCTGAGTCCCTTCTCTGTTCACCTGGAACTGTCACTGTGTTGCTAATTGCCTATACTCCAATACAAAATTAAAAAAAATTTTTTTTAATTGCATTCACATTGTGCTGCTCTAGAAACAGACCCAGAGGCTGCATATCCTAAATCACAGACCATTACATTGAAGTGTTAGTTGCTCAGTCATATCTGACTCTTTGCAGCCACATGGACTGTAACCCACCAGGCTCCTCTTTCCACAAAATTCTCCGTTCTTGTACTGGAAGAATACAAGAATTTCCAGTATTCTTGCCTGAACCAGGCAGGAATACTTGAGTGGGTAGCCATTCCCTTCTCCAGAGGATCTTCTCAACCCAAGAATTGAACCCAAGTCTCCTGCAATGCAGGCAGATTCTTTACCACCTGAGCCACAAGGGATGCTCAAACAATTATATATATATATATTATTTTTTTGCATCATGGATACATATAATTAATTTTGATTCACTACGGCTAAATAAGTTTTATTGCAACAATATTGGATATTGCTTCCTTGACAATCCTTGAAAGTCATTTAAAGAATTTTAGGAAAATTGGTAGTAAATATAACTACTTAATTTTATCTGTTTTTACAACAATATTTATATCAGTGTAATACATAATGAAGATAGTGAACAAAAGATGAAAACTTTTCTTTGGGGACTTTTTCATTTAGACTGTTAGCTGTCTTCCTTTACCTACTGCTGACTGAAAATGTTAGTTTACAACCTGAAATTAGAGAGTGTTTTATTCTGTGAGAAAATCTCAGGACTTCAGGCCCAAGACACAGCATCTCAGGTGGCCCCGAGAGACTGTGCCACAGAAGCGGGAGAAGTCAAGGTATATACGTTTGCAACAATGGAGCCTGCAGTCTGAACATCAAAGACTATTGTTAAGTAAGAAAACCAGCTATCAAGTTCAAGAATTTAGCATTCTATGTATGGGAAGATACAAGAGTCTGGGATTATTGAAGTCACTCCTTCCATAAACATCTCAGCTATCTGGGGCCAGCATCTTGTCATTTTGATTGCTCACATCCGCCACCCCCAGCTCCTTAGCAATCGCCATGGAGGGGTGGCAGCATCTGCTGGATCGCAGGTATTGTTTTCCCTTTTGGGAGCCTTCATTCATGTTTGGAGGCCCCAAATCGCTGATGGCTGTTATATTTTGGTTTACTGATATGGCAGGAGATATTCCATTTCATACTATGACTTAACCAAATACATAATTAATAGGTTTTTTCTTCTGACAAATATCAGTACAGCAAAAAAAAAAAAAAACCCAGTCTAATATATAGTTAGAACTCAATAAATACTAAACGATTACTATAGTTTTACCTACTTTTTACTAACAAAAGTATCTTTAGCCTAAAACATTTTGTTTAATTGAATTACAAACTGCAATGATGTTATTGATAGCTTGGGGAATATGAAATTTCTTAATGCTGAAGTGTCATATGGCATTTCAGCATTATTTATCTACTTTTTACAACGTCATTTTGCTTCTTCGGATTATCATGCACATTTGTGGATCTTATGGAACAGACTACCTGCAATATTACAGAAGTATCTTATGAGGAGAAAGAGTTCTTAGCTGACTGTGGGAACAAAAGTAAAATCAATAATCAAATTTGGAAATAAAAAATACCAAACAGCCCACTACACACTACCCTGCAATCTTCATTCTGATAGGTTTAGTCTCTTTTTTTCCTAGTGCAATAGCGTGAGCTGTGGTTAAAAAAGGAAAAAAAACAACAGGATATGTGTACACAAAGTTTAACTGATGCAGATCACTAATAGCCTGAATTTTGTTTTTAAATTTTCCAGGTGAGGACCAACAAACGGTAAATGGCATCATATCAAGTATTCTGGGATACAGTCTCAATCAACTTTAAATTCCTCCAAATGCCTACATTTAAGAAAGAAAGTATATTTCATTGATTTACAAGGGCCCATAAAATTTAGATACGGTCTGGCCCGGGAATTAGAAATTTAGTCTCAGGTGGGCCCCACATTCAGCCTGGAATAAATCTGCAGAGAGAGTGGCAGTCTAGGTGCTACAAATTCGATGACTCTAGGGGAAATGTGTCAGAGTGTTCCGAAAGTCACTTCTGCCTGCAAGAGGAAAGACTCCTTCCCCTGCCAAAACAAAAATACAGCCTCACACCTACACGGTGTTCAGATGATTTTTCTCCCCCCCAAACAACAACGACACTCTCATATTTCTCATATTTGTCCTTCCATCCGCCTTGCGGACTTCCAGAAAAGCAGTTTGGAGCCATTTAGAGTTCTGATGTTCTGTATGTGACATGAAATGGCAATACAGGCTGTCGTGGTGTGTTGAAGGAAGAAAGAGGAGCAACAATTGAACAGGCTTTCTTCCTTGTCTCCTTTGCCAGGCCCCATCATAAAGAAGCAAATGAGTTGCTTAGCCGCGCCTCTTCAGAAGGATGTAATGACAGCGTGCGGTCCACGGGCGCGCGGGGGAGCGGCCGCCTCGCACCGCCCGCGCGAGATGGATGAGACTGATGGCGACGGAACACACACATCCTGCCTGAATATGAACAACAGATTTGTCAGTGTGTGACAGGCTGACAGCCCCGCTCCCAGCTGCTTGTCCACTGTTGTTATATCAGTACCTTGTCTAAGTATTCAGCAAAGAGGCAATCTGCTTCCTCCAGTCGTGGGAGGCAGGTTGCCAGTTAAAAAGCAAGTTATTGGCTTCAGGCGGCAGTGCCAAAACGCATTGAAAAGATGCAATTTAAACCCTTGTGAGCTCCTTGGGCAACATATCACAGGCCTGGGAAGTTCAGTCCTCCAGATTAGGTTTGTAAAACAAAGAAGAGAACTCAAAATGAGATGTATGCTGGCAAAACATTGTAATTTAGCCTCCATAAGTGTCTCTGAAGACACTTGGTTTAAAAAAAAAAAAAAAAAAAACACTGGGAGAGAGAGAGTGAATTGGAAATCTGCTCTGGTTCCTGCTTGTGAATGTTATTTGGGGAGGGTGGGGGTAGTTGAAAATGTGTCAGTGAAAATATACCATATAAACCACAAAGCCCCAAGCTAGCGGTGAGCATTAAAAGTTCTCACGGAGAAGTCAAATTGTTGATCCACTGATAATCAGTAATGAAATATTTAGCAATGTAGATGTTCTAGAAATATATTTGCTGGACCTTATTTTAGCCATTGTAAAGACTATTAAGTATACACAAATGTTTACTATAGTTCTAAAATCTATCAAAATGGATCAGAAAAAATTAGACAGTTATTAAAGAATTATACACATGATTTTATGTCTAAGAACTAGAATGAAATATATTATATTAAAGTGAGAAAAGTAGGAGAAGCAATGAATTTCAGAGAAAATTTCCAGAGAAAATTGCCAATTTGCTCTGCCTACTATGGCTATATTATTGCTCAGAAATCAGAGCATCACTTAGTGCTTTGATGAAGTGCCATAGTACCTGTGTGGCTGTCTCCAATACTTTGGGTCTAAAAAGTGAGAACCCTACAGGATTTATGCCATAAGCTTTAATGGCTCTTTCAGAGCTGTTAGGAGTGTCAAGTCATTAATAAGCAGTATTTAAGAGTCCCTAAAGACACTTGCACAACAGTCCCCAAGGAATTAGGGAAGGCTATTATAGTTAGTTGGATCAATAATTATCATCATTTCACTCAAGTCCACGGCAAAATGAAGAACTGCCTATGGGTCATCTAGCATCCTTGCTCCGGGTCATGATAGGGTGGTGTAGGTCTTGGTACGGTGCCAAAGGCTTTGCCCTTCAGCATCCCTGGAGGCCTAGGCTCCACCTGCCATCACATCCATTTGCTTCACCATGTATAACACTCAAGAGATGCCGACATCCTTTTAAGTTTAAGGCAACCTTACCAAAAACACGATCTTTAATTGACTAAAAACATTTATTTTGTTGTCTTTGCCAAAAAAGGTAGTAATGAAAGCTATGTTAGAAAGCATTCATAAACATTCAGGTAGAAATGTTGTACATATTTTATTTTCTGAAAAAGTTAGCCCAAATATTTAGTCCTAGATGAATAATTGAATATATTATTGTACATCTACACAGAGGAATGCTCTGTGGTCTCTAAAAATGGCATTTTAGGAGACATGGAAGGATGTTCCTGATATTCTCAAGTGAAAAATGCAGCTTACAAAGCTATATGTGAAGTTGTGATGACTTAAAAAAATTATGAAAAAAAAAAAAAAAAAAAAAGGATATAGAAAGTAAGATGCAGGACATTTTTGTGCTCTTCTTTGTGCTTTTCTGTATTTCTGAAATTTTTTTTCATGACAATATGGTACCTTTTCTATTAGGGGGAACATGCTATTAAAATAAAAAGCTGTCAACAGTAGACATTCACATTTAAATGATGGAGTTGCTATCCTTTTTAAATTTAGTGTTAGATATTTGTGATGAGCAGAAAACAATATAACATGAAACATCACAAAGTAAAAGCCTAAAATTGCTGTTATTTTTCTTATTGATTGTATGATATATAAATATTTTAAAAAGAACTCCAGCTATATATACTAAAGATCATTTTGGATAATTATGTTAGGAGAGTGTTGTTTTTTTTTTAATTCCATTTCAATCCTCCAAATTTTTTCCTTAAAAACATCAAATTAATTGTAATTTAAAAACTAATGGATTTTATTTTCTTTTTCAAGTATGTGTTTTAGGTTATAGGTCTTCCCGGGAGGCACTAGTGGTAAAGAACCCGCCTTCGATGAAGGAGATACAAGAGACACCGGATTTAATCCCTGGATTGGGAAGAGTCCCTGGAGGAGGGCATGGCAACCAACTTCAGTGTCCTTGCCTGGAGAATCCCATGGACAAAGGAACCTGGTGGGCTATGGTCTGTAAATGGATTTTATTTTCTTTTTCAAGTATGTGTTTTAGGTTATAGGTCTTCCCGGAAGGCACTAGTGGTAAAGAACCCGCCTTTGATGAAGGAGATACAAGAGACACCGGATTTAATCCCTGGATTGGGAAGAATCCCTGGAGGAGGGCATGGCAACCAACTTCAGTGTCCTTGCCTGGAGAATCCCATGGACAAAGGAACCTGGTGGGCTATGGTCTGTAGGGTCTCAAAGAGTCAGACACAACTGAAGCAACTTAACTGGTGCTGTTTAGGTTATGAAGTCAATGTCTTTTATGAAAGAATGAACAAAGCAGTGGTGTCTCACTCTCACTCTAGCTATATCCACTTGAGATGTTGGGGTTACTAGTTTCATTTCACCTTTCTCCTAAAGTTCATTCAAATATATTTAAATAAATGAAGTCCTTCTTCACTAACTCAATACGGTATGTTATGCACAACTTTCTAAACCCAAACATGTATGTCCTTATAAGACTTTCAAGAGATACTTAGTACTAAATGATATATCTGAGTAATTTATTCAACTGATAGATATTGAGGTTACTACCAGTTTATACTTTTACAAACAATTTTGCAATACAGCTTTGTACTTACATTAACATGTACCCTAGCTTTTATATCCCTGATGTGAGACTTCCTGAGTGGATGGAAATGCCTGTTTTAAATCTTAGAAGATACTGCCATATTGCCTTCCACAAATGTTGCAGCCATTCACCTGCCATGTATGAGGAAGCTTGTTTCCCCACATACTTGCTAGCACTGGGCATGACTAGTTCTTTCCATTTCCATTAATCTGATGGATGAATAATAACACCTCCCTGTTTTGATTTGTGGTCCCACAGCTACCAGAGAGGACATCTTGATCTTAGAACTCTGTTTAAGAGGCTTCTATCTTCTAAACACTGCCATCCCCTGTTTTGGGTTAACCCTTTCTGTTTCTTGTTTACCCTGTGTTGGTAGTTAGGGCAGGTCTAAATTAGGCTAAAAGAGGTGGAGCTCTGTGTGAGCTCTGTGTGAGCTCAGTCATGTCTGTCTTTGCAACTTCATGGACTGTAGCCTGCCAGGCTTCTCTGTCTATGGGGCTCTCCAGGCAAGAATACTCTTTCTGACCCAGGGATTGAACCTGAGTCTCCTGCATAGGCAGGTAAGATTCTTTACCACCGCGCCACCTGGGAAGCCCAGAGATACTCCTGAATGACCCTTAAGTGGAAAATGGCAGAGTAAGGACTTAACACTAGGGTGCCTGGTTGTAGACTACATTTATTCTGCTCCATGTTAGGACCATCAGTAGAAAATATTTGGAAGTAAGTTCTGCTCTTTCTCTTTCACCTCTTTCCCTCTTATCTCTTCCTTAGAGAAAAACTCTCCTTCTTTCAGATTCTCAGTATATTCATCTCTCTTGTGGGCGGTATTCTGATATTAGATGTTTATCATATTCCACCATGCTTACTCATTTTTTGGTTATTCTGAAGTCTTCCTTCTGTTCAGCAGGAACTGCTTCTCTGACAAAATACAGTATTCCAGAGTATTAGTATTAGTGATCGCCTTCTGGCATGTTTCCTTTCTCAAATGTCCATATGTACACAGAGATGTTAGGTAAACATTGCCTTATTCAATATGTATATCAGCAGGGAGAAGATAAATTCTCTGATTCATAAGTAAGAGTCTGAGTAGCTTAGTTACCCATTAGGTAAACTGATTCTGTAAGAATACCCTCATTCCCCTTTGTCTCCAACTTTGCACTTGGGCTCCCATATTAAAACTGAGACAGAAATAGAGCCTATTAGGTTTTCAGTCTATGATTATGTGAATGTTTTCAATTTTATAACCAACTGGTAGAGATGGAGCCATTCAGAAGAGATAAACTGGTGCAATGCTACCTCATTTAAACTTCACTAAGGCGCCACTTTCAGTGTAGATTCTGTTTTAATCTTTGTGACCCCAACCCTTCCTTCCCTGTTTTCATATCCCAAGATATAGCCTTTCAGAGTTTCTTTTTCAATATTCTAGACAACTTACTCAAGTAATTTTTTTTCCTTTAGAATTCAAAGAGATTTCTTCCTATCAGGTTCACAGATCCTGTGCTTTGTGAACTCTGGTATGTTTAAAAATGTCTTTATTTTGCTTTTACTTTTCACTGAGGGTTTTACTGGCTGGAAGAACTCTTGGTTCAAAACTTTTTGTCTAATAACTTTGAAAGCACTGCCCTAGTGTTTCCTAGCACTCATTAGCTGTTATGAAAAGTCTGGTGTCCATTTGATTTATGTTCCTTTGTAGATAGGATATTCCATGCGTATACCTTTCTCACTCCTTCAAAAAGAGTTTTTTCTATACTTGTCTTGCTTGGCACTCATTGAATTCTTTCTATGTGAAGATTTATATTGTTTATTTATTGTTTTTCAGCGCAGGTAAATTTTCTTTCTCTTATTTCTTAAATTTTCTCTTCCTTCCACTGCCTCAATTCTCTCCCCTTGCAACTCTTAGTAAATTAATTTAATATGAATCTAGTCTCAAAAATGTTTATTGAGTGGATGAATCAATGTTTTGCTGGCATCCAAGAAAATAACAGATATTATCCTAGGGTGGCAAGCACAATGAAAGTAACATTTTGAATTATATGCTGCCCATAAGAATATCATTTCTAAAGACCAAAAAATAATTATTTTTTGTTTAGTCCACAGTTTATTTTGAGGTGTCATTTTAATTTAGGGCTATCCTATTTGCCATAATTTCACTGTTATGAAATTGTAGCCAGCCTGTAGGGATTAACCCTGAATGCAATAAAAATACAGCTGAAATTGTCACATAGTATTTCTTTTTCTTTTTTTTTTTCCAGCTGCACCATTGTTGCTTACAGGATCTTAGTTCCCCCACAAGGGATTGTACCCTTGCCCATGGCAGTGAAAGCAATGAGTCCTAACCACTGAACTGCCAGGGAATTCCCATCATGTACTATAGCTAATGTAAGCATTTCCATTTGGAGAAGAGTTTAACAAACTTAAAGGTTTATTTTAAAATAGCAACTTTAGGAGCTTCTCTGCTGGTCCAGTGGTTAAGATTTCCCTTCCAATGGTCACGGGTTGCATCCTTGGTCAGGGAACGAAGATCTCACTAGCCAAGAGGCCAAAAAAAGAAAACAAAATAAAATAGCAACTTCACACTTTTCTGCTTTTATTTTAACGATTCAGTGTTCAAGAAGAAGTAAATATTCTCTGAAATTAATAGCACTGGATAAATTAGGAAGTTCTCTATAGATATAAGAAGAATAATTTGAAAAGAAAGAGAAATATTTTAATTGTACAGTAGTAACTAGCATTTCAGGGAAAGATTATATGTATCATACTTCAACATTATCTTGGTACACATGTGTGTATTTTACACTAACCAGAAAAATAAGCATCAGAAACTTTGTCTTTAACATCCTAGATTTTAAGAAAATATTCTGTAAGCTGATATGCAGCCTATTTACGTATATTTAAGATCTCTCATTTAGAGTTAAGTGGAAGAAGAAAAAGCGAGATTGTTTTTGCAGATGTTGAGAAGGAATTCATTGCAGGCAATCATCATTTAATAACCAGTGCTGACTTTTTGAACAAGTGCTTTCTCTAAATGATAAATCAAATGAGTTGGCACTAACAATAATCTCTTAGAATATGAATGAGAAAAGAATATTAAAACAATAGAAACATTAACATAAAAAATCAGCCATTATAGCAAAGAACAGCAAAGGAAATTGGGAAACTATTTTGAATTTTTTATGGTTGATGTTAACATGATTTACAGAGGGGACTATTGTGCTAAAAAGCCAAAATACAGATTGAGCTGTAAATATTTACTCACTTGGATGTGACATATGGTATATGAGTTGTTGGTATTGCTGTAACTAACATTTGAAATGAAAGAATGGGAAATTTTGCCATTTAAAATATAAACACCCCAAACAACAGTCTTCTTAATACTGTATATCCCATGCTTTCTACGAGTGAGACTACTTTCTGGATTTTAAACAAATCATACACATGTTTTTCCATCACTATTTACATTCTGTTCCCTCCACCTATAATATCTACTTCCATCTCTGTGTGTGAAAGTCTTAATTTTGTTTCAGGTTAATCAGAAAAACTATCTTGCTTTCATCTCCCTGGTAAGCGGGTATGGAGCACCTTTTTTTATGGTCCAACTCTAGTGATTATATATAGAAGGATGAGTGACAAAGAATTGATGTTTTCGAATTGTGGTGCTGGAGAAGACTCTTGAGAGTCCCTTGGACTGCAAGGAGATCAAACCAGTCAATCCTAAAAGAAATCGACCCTGAATATTCATTGGAAGGACTGATGCTGAAGCTTCAATGCTTTGGCCACCTCGTGTTTTTTCACTGGAAAAAACCTTGATGCTGGGAAATATTGAAGGCAAAAGGAGAAGGGGGAGGCAGAGGATGAGATGGTTAGATAGCATCACCAACTCAATGGCCATGAGTTTGAGTAAACTGGGAGATAGTGAGGACAGGAGCTTGGTATGCTGCAGTCCATGCAGTTGCAAAGAGTTGAACACCACTTAGTGACTGAATGACAACAACAAAAAGCAGAATACCTTTAATTTTTGAACATCTATAGCTTATAAAATTCGAGGGTACCGGGCATAAACTCTTCTGTACAGTCACATGAAAGTGAAAATGTTAGTCGCTTAGTCATGTCCAAATCTTTCCGACCCCATAAACTATAGCTCACCAGGCTCCTCTGTCCATGTAATTCTCCAGACAAGAATCCTGGAATGGGTTGCCATTCCATTCTCCAGGGGATAGTCCCAACCCAGGGATTGAACCCGGGTCTCCTGCATTGCAGGCAGACTCTTTACCCTCTGAACCACCAGGGAAGCCCTACAGTTACATAGCACTTCATTTTTATATGATGTTATTTAATTTGATCTTCCTTACAATCCACCATGAAAGTGATACCAGAAAGAAAGAAAATTGAAGTTTCAAAAGAGTCAGGCTTCCCAAGACAGCCCAATGTGTGCTGAGGCCAAGGTCTCTGACCATGAATGGCTGCTTTTTCTAACATATCATGCTGCATTTCAAAACCTTTCTCTTATAAGACTGAACATCTGGTGAGGGCAGAAAGAAAACAAAATTATCTGATTTCTCTGAAAATTTCCAAATACTGGCAGGTTTTGCACTGATGCATGTAACCCCAAATGTTGCCCACACAGATATATAAACATACAAAATTTTATCAATCATTGTTCACATCACATATGCAGTCAAATCCTGTCATAGTTAAAAAAATTGTATAAAGGGATCCTAGCCTCACCAAATAGGTTGCTAAATAATAAAGGGCCTGGGAATGCAGTTAATAGCAAAGCAAAGCTTTTTTTTTTTTTATAATTTATTTCGTTGCACCAGTTTTACAGCATGTGGGATATTCAATCTTCCTCACAGCATGCAAATCTTTAAGTTCTTGAGTTGCAGGCTGTGGGCTTTACTTCTCTAACAGGGCTCGAACCCCACTTCCCAGCACTGGGAACCATAGAGTCTTAGCCACTGGACCACCAGGGAAGTCCCCAAAGCAAAATTGTTTTTGTTAACAAAATTCATTGAGGACTCAGCTGCTAGGCAGGGTCAGTATCAGTTCAGTTCAGTTGCTCAGTTGTGTCTGATTCTTTGCAACCCCATGAACTGCATCATGCCAGGCCTCCCTGTTCATTACCATCTCTTGGAGTTCACTCAGACTCACGTCCATCGAGTCAGTGATGCCATCCAGCCATCTCACCCTCTGTCGTCCCCTTCTCCTCCTGCCCCCAATCCCTCCCAGCATCAGAGTCTTTTCCAATGAGTCAACTCTTTGCATGAGGTGGCCAAAGTACTGGAGTTTCAGCTTTAGCATCATTCCTTCCAAAGAAGATGCCCCCATACAAAGAAGTCTGTTCTATCAACATTTTTGTTATATAGAGATTCTTCTACTGCCAGAGGACATTGAAATAACTCGATACCTACCCTCACAGAATGTGTTAACACAAGGATTTTAAAAATACATTCTGCACTCTTATCTGGGGAGTGTCAGTAGGGTTTCAGATTCTGAAATTTCCTCCTTTCTCCAGCCTTCCTTTGCTACAGGGATGCATGATATACAAGTGGCTTTGATTCTTTTCCTTATGTGAATTCTTTTTCTCCCAAACAGATACAACCTTTTTGTACTCAGCTTTGGTTTTATTTTTATTCCTATTATTAAAGTGGTCTTTGGACTACCAACTGCTTCTTTTCAGCTTTTATGAGGATTTGGCTGTTACTTATTTAGTTTTTATTTCTGTGGTGGGGAGTCTAGAGTTCATCTATAGCAAGTGGTCCATCAGACTGTATTTTGTGGGTTGATTATGCAGGAGGCCGACCCACAGCCCTGCTCTGATTTCAACTTGATGCGCCTCCTCTTGTCTCGGATCCTGGGGAAAGTTGGATCCTCAGAACCTCCCAGAGTGGGTGTATGTAGCAGAAGAGACTAGGGCTTCAGGCGAAATTGCCAGATCCTATATTTGTACACCAGCAGGCAATAAGTGAAGAAGCTTAAGCATTGCATTCCTGCCGTCTGAAGCCGGCAGACCCTGCAATCAAACACGGAGACCATATTCCAAAACAATTGCTGCCGATGACAGCTTATTATGGAAAGAGTCAGTTTCACTAAGGATGCTTGCCAATAAAACAAAGTGGAAAACGGGATCTCTTCATAATTTCTATTCATCGAGCCACAATTTTGTAGATGATAGCCGAGCTCTTATTCAGATTTCAAAAACCACTTTGCGGACTTAAGGACCATTCATTCCCACAGACCCCGGATGGGGGTAACCTCCGCGGGCGGCAGCGTCATGCTGAGAGCGAGTTTGCTACCCCCCTCCCTGGGCCGCACGGACAACCTGAAGATCTGTTTAAGCACAGCTCCCAACAGCAGCCGGAGCTGATGGTTCATCGCTTATTCCAGTGTTAAAGTTGGGATTTACTATCCTGCAGAATGATTTCATAGACACCTCTGAGTCAATCCTTTATTTCTAAATCAGAATAACAGAGTTACCAGCAGGCTTGACACCAAGTAAACCTTTGTAAAATGCCAGCTGGCCTAAGAGATTACACTCACCGGAGGGGATGTGAGTTAATGTTTTCTTGTCACCTCTGGTAGACATTTGTTTACAGATTTCTGTGAACTTTTCCTCTTAGTTAAGAAAATTGGCCGGAGGCAGCCCTGTGTGAAATAGTTACAGTCGTTTCTACTGCATTTGCGTGAAAACATGTTTTACCTTAAGTAAAACTGGGCAAACAGCTATTCTGATTTTGGCTTTCTCAAAAAATCTAAAGCAGTTTTAAACATCTCTATTTTTTGCACAAAGCTTTCAGGCCTGTAGACTTTCTTTCTCTTAAAAAAAAAAAAAATGCATTTATTTAGTCAAATTTCAACTCCGGGAGTTGGTGGACAGGGAGGCTCTGGCGTGCTGCAATTCATGGGGTCGCAAAGAGTCAGACACGACTGAGTGACTGAACTGAACTGAATTATGGATCAGTTATCATTGTATATATGGTGTAACTAGCAGTGGATATATTATTTTGTGTTGAGGAGCTTAAATAGGGAGCTAAGATATCTATCTAAAATATACCATGGGTGAATGATTAAAAAGTGACCCCTACCTAAACAAAGTTAATATTATTTATCATATTATTTTTATTCTGTTAATCAGTGCTTACAAAAAAATGCCTAAAAATATTATAAGGGTAAGAGTTGTGGGAAAAGATCAGATTTAACCTGATTCTAAACAGATTACGGGGGAATCTTTTTAACCAGACAAAACAAAGGCCATAAGCAAAAGAATGGGAATGAGGAAAACCAATATGTGCGCATTTGAAAGAAGTAAGATTAATTTGATTAAGAGATAAGCAAGAAGAGATTTCTGAAAAGAATTTTAAAAGTATCATTGGAGAAATTTGTGCAAAGGGTATCTTTTTAAAATTTTTTATAATTTTATTTATTTTTGACTGTGCTAGGTCTTGTTGCTATGTGGGCTTTTCTCTACTTGTGGTATGCGCATTTGAAAGAAGTAAGATTAATTTGATTAAGAGATAAGCAAGAAGAGATTTCTGAAAAGAATTTTAAAAGTATCATTGGAGAAATTTGTGCAAAGGGTATCTTTTTAAAATTTTTTATAATTTTATTTATTTTTGACTGTGCTAGGTCTTGTTGCTATGTGGGCTTTTCTCTACTTGTGGTGCATGGGATTCTCATTGCAGTGGCTTTTTTTGTGGGACAGGGGCTCTAGGGTGTGCCAGCTTCCATAGTTGTGACTCCCATCTCTAGAGCAAAGGCTCAATAGTTGTGGCACATAGGCTTAATTGCTCCGAAGCATGTGGAATCCTCCTGGACCAGGGATCGAACCTCTGTCTCCTGCATTAGCAGGTGAATTCTTTACCACTGAGGGACCAAGGAAGCCCAGTTGGGCTTGATATTACCGCACTTCTGTGACCAACACTTGTGGTGTCATTATGGAATTGTATTAATAAATGGATTTCATTACACTAGTTAACTTTGATGGTTACACTAGTTAACTTTAGTTAACTTTCACTGCCAAGGACTCTGCTCCTGGTTTCATCATGAAAGAGTATGGTGATGTGTTGATGCTATCTGGCACCAATAGGGAAAAGCAGCATACACATGTTTATGTTCCATCCTATTCATGGACATTTGTTTGTATTCGATGTAACCTTTTTTTCTTGTCTTTTTTCTCAGTTGAAGTGTACTTGGTTTACAGTGCTTCAGGCGTACAGCAAAGGGATTCGATTTTACATACACACACACACACACACACATCTATTCTTTGTCAAATTCTTTTCCCTTATAGGTTATTATGAGATATTGAGTATAGTTTCCTGTGCTATACAGTAGGTCCTTGTTTATATGTTTTATATATAGTAATCTGTATCTGTTAATCCCAAATTCTCAATTTATCCCTCCCTTCCTTTCCCCTTTGGTAACTGTAAGTTTGTTTTCTATGTCTGTGAGTCTCTTTTTGTTTTGTAAATAAGTTCATTTGTACTGTGTTTTTTTTTTTACTCTATGCGACCCCATAGACGGCAGCCCACCAGGCTCCCCCGTCCCTGGGGTTCTCCAGGCAAGAACACTGGAGTGGGTCGCCCTTTCCTTCTTCAAAGATATAGATAAATGTACATATATGTTATATATATATATATAGCATCTTTACCTGTTCATCTCTTAATGGACATTTAGATTGCTTCCATGTCTTGGCTAGTGTTTGTTAAAAGTGCTGCTATGAACATACATTGTGCATGTGTCTTTTCCAATTAGAGTTTTGTTCAGATATATGCCCGGGGGTGCTCGGTCACATGGTAATTCTGTTTTTAGTTTTTAAGGACCCTCTATAGTATTCTCCATAGTGGCTGNTGTTAAAAGTGCTGCTATGAACATACATTGTGCATGTGTCTTTTCCAATTAGAGTTTTGTTCAGATATATGCCCGGGGGTGCTCGGTCACATGGTAATTCTGTTTTTAGTTTTTAAGGACCCTCTATAGTATTCTCCATAGTGGCTGCACCAATTTATGTTCCTATCAACAGTGTAGGAGGAGTCCCTTTTCTCTACAACGCAGTACAACATTTTAGACATAGTGATTTTTTTTCCCCATCCAACTTAAAACCCAGATATAAGTAGGGCTGGTATTTACCAACATGCACTATTATACTATATCAGTCTTTATAGCTGGCATCTACTCAAATCAGACTGATATCTACTCTCATTGGCCAGTGCCTGTGCCAATCTTATTATGAAATATTTAAATATCATTTCTGAATATTTGTTGGATTTCTTCAAAAAAGATTCCAAGTCCATTGTGGCCAGTGAGTACACCGTGAAATTGTTATGAATCTTTGCAGTACCCAGCTCAGTGATAAGCATATGGTAGATGCTCCATAAATACTTAGCAAGTGGCACGTAATCAGATGGTAGGAAGTAGACACAGTCTGCTTTGGCTGAAATGACTGTCATTGGTCTCGTTTTGCTCTGTAACGAGCAGTTTACCTAGCCTAATGACCTGTGAGATACTTTGGTTATTTTCACAGCTGCAAGAGTCAGATTAAAGAATAGACCCGGAAAGGGCCACAGCTTGTGGGAAATAAAGCCCTCCAGCCCAAGTCCAAAGAATGAACTTGGAAGTGCAGCGGGAAGCAAGGCTTTAATGACCATCTTGCAATATCAGGCGTCTGGTGGGCAGGCACACCCAGAGGGGTTACACAGAGCCAGCTATCCTAGCACTCAAGTGCCTCCCCCGTTCCTCATTGGCTGAGTACTATGGGGTTAACAGTCTTCCCCTGGCCTAGACTTATTACCCCCAAGCACTTATTCCCGCTCTAATGTTTTGAATTCACCAATAAAAGGAGCCTGCATGAAAATCCTAGGCATTCTGCTCTCCATTTGTTTGCCCAGACTTTCCCCCGTGAATATCCCTTCCGACCACATTGGTAGGCTGTCACTCACTATCTCTGAAAATGGACCACTTTTTAAATTTCTTACAAGCCCAACCTTATGCTAATCGACAAAAGAGTGGACAGAAGGCCAGTGCCCAGTGTGAAAATGCATCAGAACCCTGTCCTGGCCACACTTACTGCCAATGTGATTTCATATTGTGGAGCGAGATTAGATTCTCTGGAGTGGTAGAATATTACTGCCCATCACCCCCAAGCTGGGCTTAGTGGCAGTCTTCATTTGATTCACAAAGGACTTCAATTACTTCAGACTGAGATTTCCTGTGAGTTCTTCCTTTGATTAAATTACGGGTTTCCTTTAAAACATGCCTTTCTGTTCCCTTTTACTCAAGTACCATTTTCCTTTTTTTAAAAAATTAGAAACCAACCAATCCATATTTTTCCCATTCTAGAATTGAAGGGTAATTTTTTTTTAATTAAAAATTTTTTGAACTTTTAATTTTGTATTGGGGTATATCTGATTAAGAATGTTGTGATAGTTCAGGTGAACATCAAAGAGATTCAGCCATATATGCACATGTATTCGTGCGTGGGTGCTCAAGTCACTTCAGGTGTGTCCGACTCTTTGCGACCCTATGGACTGTAGCCTGCAAGACTCCTCTGTCCATGGGATTCTCCAGGCAAGAATACTGGAGTGGGTTTTCATTTCCTCCTCCAGGGGATCTTCTTGACAGGATTGAACCCGTGGCTCTTATGTCTCCTGCATTGGCAGGTGGGTTTTTTTTTTTTTTTTTTTAACCACTAGAGCCACCTGGGAAGCTCATACATGTATTTATTTTCCCCCCAAATCCCCTCCCATCCAGACTGCCACATAACAGTAAGCAGAGTTACGTGTACTATTTGGTAGGTCCTAATTGGTTATCCATTTTAAATATAGCAATTACATATATATGTACATGTTTTATATATACATACAATATATGTTCATGACCATCCCAAACTCCCTATCTGTCCCTTCCCCCTATCGTCTGCACCCCCTTGTGGCCCCTGCTCTGGCAAGCATATGTCCATTTTCTAAGTCTGTGAGACCCTTTCTTAAAGGGTAATTCTTGAAATCATTCTGTTTCTTCTGGATGTTTGTGTCTTTAAAATATTTTTGAGATGATGAGACCCTCTCTGTGGTTATTATTTAGCAAACTCTCCATTATTTCTTGTCTATATTTTTCTTGAAGTCAGTCCTTTTAGCCTTTAATCATTTGTCTTGATTTTTTCTGAACCTATTCCAATTCTTCAAACTGTATATGGAGTTAAGGTCACTACACTGAACCCCAGTTCTTTAAAAGAAAAAAAATCACTTTATTCTTCATTGTTCTGGGAAATCATGCATAATCTCTTGCCCAAGGCCATGTTGTCAAGTTAGTTTTATCCTGTATCTCTGATTAGGAGCCTGACATGTCATGAGACATATACCAGGAGATGTTGTCAAACGTTAGTTATTAATATATGGACCCCACAAAATTTGAATTTGTGGTTATTGAGACTTGGGATGAGCTAGTATGCTTGTGCATTATTCTGATAGTTTGATCAACTAAATTAACAGCAGAAAGAAGTTAAAGGGGAAATAAAGTACTTAAGGAAATTAAAATGTTCAAAATGATACAATATAAATAGTTTGCATTTAAATACTGATTTGAATATTAATTCACTTAAGTAAAATTTTATTTATTGTTAAATTGTTAGCAATTTACTTATAAGCAATAACATTGCATGTCCTTAAGTATTAGACAATTTGGACTTTGTGCTGGTTTAGGAGTAATTTTTTTCCCCATTAGACTGAATTATCAGTGTTAGGTGTCATCTAATCTTTATAACTGAAAAAGACCAACAAGAGGTATGGATTCCTTTCTGTGAACTTCACCTGAAAACTTGTAAGAAATCCCCAGTATAGAGTAGGCATTCAGAAACATCAACTCCTTTTCACCAACAACCACTTCTTTTTATAAATCTGGATACAAAAACCAGAACAGTTAGGTGAATGTCTTGAATCAGTAAGGTGAGTGTGTGTGTCAGTTGCTCAGTTGTATGCGCTTCTTTGTGATCACATGGACTGTAACCCACCAGGTTCCTCTGTCCATGGAATTCTCCAGGCAAGAATACTGGAGTGGGTTGCCATTTCCTTCTCCTGGGGATCTTCCTGACCCGAGGATCAAACCCAGATCTCTCATTTTGCAGGAGGTTTCTTTACAAGCTGAGCCACCAGAATACTGGAGTGGGTAGCCTATCCTTTCTCCAGTGGATCTTCCCAACCCAGGAATCAAACCCGGGTTTCCTGCCTTTCAGGCAGATTCTTTACCAGCTGAGCTACTAGGGAAGCCTCTGAATTGGTAAGGGATGAACCAAGCTTGAATGCAAGTCTTCTAACTCTTGGTCCAGTGTTACTTCTGTTGTATTACTTGCTTCTGTGTCCCAGATGTAAAAGGCAAGCATGGGGACTTCCCTGGTGGTCCGGTGGCTAATACTCCACATTCCCAATGCAGGGGGCCTGGGTTTGATCCCTGGTCAGGGAACTAGATCCCAAGTGTTGCAACTAAAAATCCTGCATGTCCCACATGACACAACTAAGACCCGGAACAGCTAAATAAGTATTTTTAGAAAAGAGGCAGTCAAACCACCAGGGCTAAAGACTTGCTTTCTGTTTTCTGCCTTTTTTCTTTTTTCTATTTTCTTTTCTTTTTTAGTTGCTTCCTTTCTATAGCGGAGGCCCTGGGACTCCTGTCTGAAAGGCTGGAGATAGGTGGAATGGTGAACAGGGTAGCTACTGATTTCAAGGGAACCAGCCTAACAGCTATATCCATGTCCACCCAACAGCCAACAGCAGAACTTGGTAGCTTGAGAATGTGATAAACAAGCAACTGTAAGATGCACTAGACCGGAGAAGACGATGGCACCCTACTCCAGCACTCTTGCTTGGAAAATCCCATGGATGGAGGAGCCTGGTGGGCTGCAGTCCATGGGGTCGCTAAGAGTCGGACACGACTGAGCGACTTCACTTCACTTTTCACTTTCATGCATTGGAGAAGGAAATGGCAACCCACTCCAGTGTTCTTGCCTGGAGAATCCCAGGGACGGGGGAGCCTCGTAGGCTGCCATCTATGGGGTCGCACAGTCGACACGACTGAAGCGACTTAGCAGCAGCAGCAGCAGCAGCAGTGGCTCAGATGGTAAAGAATCTGCCTGCTATACCAGAGACCTGGGTTTGATTCCTGGGTGGGGAAGATCCCCTGGAGAAGGGAGTGGCCACCTACTCCAGTATTCTTGACTGGAGTATCCCCATGGACAGAGGAGCCTGGTGGGCTACAGTCAATGGGGTCTCAAACAGTCAGACATGACTGAGCAGCTAACACTTTTACTTTCATAAGATGTTATAGAAAGACTGAAGAAAGTGGCTTCTTATCATTTACAGATTTACCATGCTCTCTTCTACTCTGTGACACAGAAATTGTAAAACAGCTCAGGGAAAAATATCATATGTGATATTTTCATTAGCATGTTTGAAAAGTAAAGTAATATTCAGAATTCTTCTCTAGTCTTATGAGAGTCTCTTGAAGTCATGGGCCTCCTCTATTGATAGGAATTTCTGGGTTAGAATTTGGTAGAATTGGACTCAGTTTATAAAGAAAAAAGAATAAAAGGAAAATGAGGCCAAATCATTTAGAATACTCCACTGCCACAGGTGGAACTTTATTAAAGCATATAAGGTGTACTAGTTACTTTAAAGCTGTAAATTCTTAGATAATTGCACAATCAGAGAACATTCAGTTGGTCAAGTTATAGTAATATTTTTCTGTGTTTTATAATACATTTATATCTTAGCCAACATCCAGCAGAAAATTAGTCCTATATGGAAATAATAGAAAGTTTAAGTCATACAAAAAGAGAACATTTATTATAAGATAAAGGAGTGTCCTATGGGACTGAGTATAAACTAACAAAAAATAATTAAAATCATGGTAGAATGTTCAGGAGTACTGTATTCACCTGGACAGGCTGTTATTTTAGCTCCTCCTCCTAATATAAAAATCTAAAAGCTAGACAATTAACTGTCACTATGATTTTAGATTTACTTTATCTGAATCTATGATGGATATTTAACAAATACTGGCTTAAGCACTTGAGCTTTTACTTTTTCCCTCTGTTAAGTATTTAATGATCTGTAAATAAGTACTTGAGAAAATGCTACCTAAAGGGACCCTGTGCTCTCTTACGACATGCAAAGCTTTGTGTAATGTGAATCATTCACCCTCTGGTTTATAGTTTAGACCCATGTGGTAAGTATTCTTCCCAATAATATAAGAGGCTGTTCGTGTTAAATCACTTCAGTCATGCCCGACTCTTTGCGACTCTATGGACTCTAGCCCTCCAGGCTCTTCCATCCATGGGATTCTGCAGGCAAGATTACTGGAATGGGTTGCCATGCCCTCTTAGGGGATCTTCCTGACTCAGGGATTGAACCTGCGTCTCTTATGTCTCTTGCATTGGCAGGTGGGTTTTAACCACTAGTGCTACCTGGGAAGCCCATATGAGGTTGCTGCTGCTGCTGCTACTGCTGCTGCTGCAGCTAAGTCGCTTCAGTCGTGTCCAACTCTGTGCATAGACGGCAGCCCACCAGGCTCCTCTGTACACGGAATTCTCTAGCTAAGAATACTGGAGTGGATTGCCATTTCCTTCTCCTCATATGAGGCTGCTGCTGCTGCTGCTAAGTCGCTTCAGTCGTGTCCGACTCTGTATGACCCCGTAGACGGCAGCCTACCAGGCTCTGCCGTCCCTGGGATTCTCCAGGCAAGAACACTGGAGTGGGTTGCCATTTCCTTCTCCAATGCATAAAAGTGAAAAGTGAAAGGGAAGTCGCTCAGTCGTGTCCGACTCTTAGCGACCCCATGGACTGCAGCCCACCAGGCTCCTCCATCCATTGGATTTTCCAGGCAAGAGTACTGGAGTGGGGTGCCATTGCCTTTTCCGCATATGAGGCTAGTTCCATGCAGAGATGTCACCCTCTCGTATAGGATAGGATTGCTTTCTCCACCTCACCAGTAATGGTCCTCTGGTCTTTTTTGAAGAGAACATTCAGCAAGCTTACACCAGGCTCCAGCTCTGTAGGAAACCCATACCTTTCTTCTTTTCATCTTAATTCTTTGTTCCTCTCCTCCATTCTCTACCTCATTTACATACTTCCTCTGTGCCTAGTCACATAGTGTCTTCATTCAAGAGACCAGCTACACCAAGGCCAGAATGAAACCTATTAGTTCTAATTTCAAATGAGTTCTAATTCCAAATTGTCTTAAGGAGAGGGTGGAAGGGTGGTGGTGTTGAAAACATTTCCCAGAAGGAGAGAGCTGGGGCAGATGACTCAGTAGGGTCTGCCATAGAAGGCTGGACTCAGATGTTTGCAAAGATAGCCTGGAGACAATTTGGAGATAGTCTGATTTGGTTTTTTCCAAGACAGTCTTTCTCAAGGCTCTTCCTTTTTGAGAATGGAGTTTGAGAATCTCACTTTTTAAGTCGTTTCCTGGTGATTCCTATGCTGAAGTTTCCACTGTCCTAGAATACATTCTCAAAAAGATTATGTGAAAAGATAGAATTTCAAATTAAGCATCTCAAGCAAGCAGCCCCATCTAAGGAATTTGTCATAGAATTAGCCTCGGTCCTGGACCAAGGACCAGTTCTGTAAGATCAGTAGCGTAGACTAGAGCCATGCTGGGTTCCAAAGGCCTTGATGGGTGTGGCCAGTGATTCCTGGATGATCTTCAGTCAACTTATAAGAAATGATTGGGTGTAGGTTGTTGAATTCTGTATTTAACTGAACTGAACTGTAGTAGGTTCTAGTTGTATTGAATTAAAAAAACTTACCATTTGGAGTCATCAGTTCAGTTCAGTCGCTCAGTCGTGTCCGACTCTTTGCGACCCCATGAATCACAGCACACCAGGCCTTCCTGTCCATCACCAACTCCTGGAGTTCACTCAAACTCACGTCCATCAAGTTGGTGATGCCATCCAGCCATCTCATCCCCTGTCGTCCCCTTCTCCTGCTGCCCCCAATCCCTCCCAGCATCAGAGTCTTTTCCAATGATTCAACTCTTCTCAGGAGGTGGCCAAAGAACTGGAGTTTCAGCTTTAGCATCATTCCTTCCAAAGAAATCCCAGGGCTGATCTCCTTCAGAATGGACTGGTTGTATCTCCTTGCAGTCCAAGGGATTCTCAAGAGTCTTCTCCAATACCACAGTTCAAAGGCATTAATTCTTCGGCGCTCAGCCTTCTTCACAGTCCAACTCTCACATCCATACATGACCACTGGAAAAACCATAGTCTTGACTAGATGGACCTTTGTTGGCAAAGTAATGTCTCTGCTTTTGAATATGCTGTCTAGGTTGGTCATAGGTTTCCTTCCAAGGGGTAAGCTTCTTTTAATTGCATGGCTGCAATCACCATCTGCAGTAATTTGGAGCCCTAGAAAATAAAGTCTGACACTGTTTCCACTGTTTCCCCATCTATTTTCCATGAAGTGATGGGACCAGATACTATAATCTTAGTTTTCTGAATGTTGAGCTTTAGCCAACTTTTTCACTCTCCTCTTTCACTTTCATCAAGAGGCTTTTTAGTTCCTCTTCACTTTCTGCCATAAGGGTGGTGTCATCTGCATATCTGAGGTTATTGATATTTCTCCCGGCATCTTGATTCCAGCTTGTGCTTCTTCCAGTCCAGCGTTTCTCATGATGTACTCTGCATAGAAGTTAAATAAGCAGGGTGACAATATACAGCCTTGACGTACTCCTTTTCCTATTTGGAAACAGTCTGTTGTTCCATGTCCAGTTCAGAAGTTATTATTAAGGGTATGCCCATCAATGACTATGAAATTAGGAAGATTGTTCAATATTGCTTGTCTTTCTTGGGCACTGTTAGCAAAGTAAAAATACATTAACACTTCTGTATATGTTATACTTCACCCAGAAGAGTAAACAAACAAGGACAGTTTATCACTTCATCAGAAACTAGAAAAGAAATGGTACCCAATTCAGAGCATCTCCTATATGCTAGGGACTGATAGGATATTTTCTGTGCGTTATTACATTTAGCCCTCATAATCCAATGAGGTAGATATTATTATTTCTAACTTCAGCAAAATAAAATAAAGACAAAACTGTGAAACTTGGGAGATTAGTCTCAAAACACACAGAAGGCACTGTTTAGTCACCAAGTTGTACCTGACTCTTGTGTTCCCATAGACTGCAGCCCGCCAGGCTCCTCTGTCCATGGGATTTCCCAGGCAAGCATACTTGAGTTGGCTGCCACTTCCTTCTCCAGGGGATCTTCCTGACCCAGGGATCAAACCTGCATCTTCTTCTTTGCAGGAGGAGTCTTCACTGCTGAGCCACCAGGGAAGCCCAGAGAAGGCATTAGAGCTGGGCACTGAATATAGTTTGGAATAATTCTAGTGCCTGAGCCATTTATGTCATGTACTGTCAACATAACAGAAGCATCTCTGGGTAACAATGAACCCTCCTTGTTTCTAGCTGAACCCTATCTTTCTTCAAGGAGCAGCTCCAATCCCATCTGTTCATTCATGCAGACTTACCTGGCATTCCTCAGATTTTTTTATCTTCACTTTCATTCGATACTCATGAACATATTTGATCATTTTCTCACATTTTAGTATTCCGAAATTGGAGTGGAGGTATCTTGCTGGGGTTACAGGATCGTAGTTTGTGTTTTTCCCTTCTTTCTTGCATGCATGCTCACTTGTGCCCCACTCTTTGCAACCCCATGGACTGTAGTCCCTCAGGCTCCTCCATCCATGTAGATTTCTAGGCAAGAATATTGGAGTGGGTTGCCTTTTCCTACTCTTCCTTCATAATGATACATAAAATTAAGGTGCATCTTAAACTTGATGGCATCCTAGACTCAATGAAATAGATGTTACTTGGGTATTTAATGGTCTGGACATGCTACATTGAAACTATGTAGAAATAGTATAACTATGGCATAACTAGTGATCCCAGACATCTGCCTGCTCCCCTACTTCCAGCAGCTTCCCTGGAAATCACTGGGCCTGTATGACCAGCTCTTGCCAATGAATCCTGAACAGAGGTAACACTTGTCACCCCTGGGCCAAGACAATTAAGTACTGATGTGCCTCTTTTATTTCTCTATCCCAGCCACAGCAAACTTAGGACCAATAGATGTTAAGTATTTATTTGGGGGTTTCCCAGGTGGCTTAGTGTAAAGAATCTGCCTGTCAGTGCCAGAGATGTGGGTCAGGAAGATCCCCTGGAGAAGGAAAATGGCAACCCATACCAGTATTCTTGCCTGGAGAATCCCATGGACAGAGGAGCCTGGGGGCTACAGCCCATGGGGTTGCAAAGAGTCAGACACGACTGAGCAACTGAACAAAGGGTATGAATAACTAAAAATTCAGAATTGAACTTTGAAATGATCACTCTAGTCCTGCAGTATGATAAATGGATTCAAGTCAGGTGAAAGGGAAGTTTCAAACTTTCCAGGTAAAAGTTGATAGCCTGGACTCAGTGGTGCGGAAGATATTGAGACGTGAGAATAACAACTTATTTATGTAACAGCCTTATGGTAATATATACTCACATGATAAGTGAATGATGATGGTTCCTTCTTTTGGGTTCCTACTAAGCAAAGTGTTAGTTGCTCAGTCATGTCCAACTCTTTTCAATCCCATGGACTGTATAGTCCTTGGGTAACAAGTGTTACCTGTCTTCAGGATTCATTGGCGAGAACTGGTCATACAGGCCCAGCTGATTTCCAGGGAAGCTGTTGGAAGTAGGGGAGCATGCAGAAGTCTGTGAGCACTAGTTGTGCCATAGTTATACTATTTCTACATAGTTTCAATGTAGCATGTCCAGACCATTAAATACCCAAGTAACATCTATTTCATTGAGTCTAGGATGCCATCAAGTTTAAGATGCACCTTAATTTTCCTTCTCCAGGGGATCTTCCTGACCCACATCTCCGGCACTGACAGGCAGATTCTTTACACTAAGCCACCTGGGAAACCCCCAAATAAATAAGTACTTAACATCTATTGGTCCTAAGTCCATGGGATTGGATTGGCCTGGAATTCTCCAGGCCAGCATACTGGACTGGGTAGCTATTCCTGTCTCCTATTTTACACACCTGACATTTTCAGTAGCAGCCCTGGGGTGCTGCCCCTTTGTTCCTTTTCCTCTCCATGATCTTCATTATTTGTGCTCAGCTAAACTTCTATAGGCAACATCCCTTTACAATAATAGGATTTGAGGATGAAGGAGAAATAATCTCAGAAAGAGGAACACAAGAAAAAAGCATTGGATTTCTAGTGTCCCAATGTTTGGTCAGAATGCAGAAGTGACCAGGAAAGTAGAGATTGAAATGTAGGGCTGTTCCTCCAAACTGGAACTATTTCAGCCTAGGCTCCCTTGCCTCTTGAGAAGCCTTTAGGACTAACTCATAACTAGAACAACATAGCTCTCCAGCTTCATGGAAAGTTCTCATCCTTTTCAGAATGCAAGTCTGAATTTACTTTTTGTCTTGTCTGAGGACAATCCTGTTTGTGAATATGCTGCACTGTAACTCTCTGAATTTCCTGGATATGAAAAAAGTGAAAAGACTATTTGCTTTTATGTAATCAGATTCTCTGGAATTTAATCCTATATCCTATTTATGGCTGAGCTAGCCATTCAAAATTAAAATGAACCTTTCATCCATGTGTATCATAAATGGGCATTTATCAGGATTATATGATTTTGCAATCCATCTGAATACGTAACCTGAATTTGTTTTCTTTCCGTTTCACTATGTAATTACCATGCAACAATAACAAAAGTGACATGTTTGAAGAACAGATAAAATGCTGTAAATTGGCCGGTAATGGTGATATTTCCTCATCTTCTGAAAAACCCATTTATTCTCTCTCTCAACAAATCAAGGCATTGTCAGCCCATCCTCATTGCGTGGCCAGAGGGGCTCTACCAATTTCTAGATGTAAGTGAGTCTTGGAATGCAGATGAGGGCGACTAACGAAGGCTTTCAGCGCAGGCAGCTGGTTTTTGCTTGCCTCAATTTCTAAATCATCCATAATGGGGCCAAGACCTCCCAAGCACTAAAAAGAGCGAGCTGACATGCTGGACAAACTGTTAATTTTTTCCTAAAGAAGCTGCTATATTGCACATCTGTCACTGCGGCGCAGACAATTACTCAGTGAGTGGGGAAAAAATCTGCCGCTTGTTTCTAGCTGAGTTGTTAAGGGACATAATGGAGAAACACAATGGGATGGGAGTCAAATCAGGCAGGTTTCCTGTGTGCTTGCGGTGGTTTCCATTTTGCAAGGCTGCCCTGTGATGTTAAACTTAGGTGAAGGAGATGAAGATGTGTGGAAAGGAATCGGGAATGATGTGATAAAAGGAAATGGGTATAAAGATGGGGGAGGGTCAAGAACCAGGCCTTCAGAGTTTCTGGACCACCCGGCTGACTGTTGAATGCCCCGGTCATTGTTTTAGAAATACTGTGGTTTCCAACTTGACATTTCCCAATCTCAGTGTGTTCTGCCAAGTACTTCAGGTTCACTTAAAAATTGTTTTGTGAATTCCATTCCCTCTACCTGCAGCATGGATTATCTGCAGTGTCCACAATCAATTATAGCCATCAAAAAAGAACTTTAGACTTAGATTAGCCACACAGATATCTAATGAAGCCTTAATTTCTCCGTCCTGAAACTCATCTGTTCATCCTAACTATGAAATTCTGGCATTTGAAGAAATTTACTTAAGAGTTTGTTTGCTTTTGGAAAGCACGTTTTTTAAGTATGTAATGAGCTACTATACTATTTCTCATCTTTTCTGCTTTTATTATAGAATGCTACCTTTAGGAAGGAATAAATATTTCCCTGAAATTTAATTGGAAGATGAAAACAGGTAGAAAAAAGGTCTGAGTGTTCTTTTTGCTTGGGATGCTATCAAAATACAGTCTTGTCTTTACCATTTTATAGCTGAAAGATCAAGAATTACACATAGATTTAAAATGCCATTAATGTATCTTGAATATTCAAACTAAGGGAAAAAGAAAAACGACTAAAGAAACCCCAAAATAGCCTTCAATTGTTGCCTAACTTCATCTTTCAAAGATGAAGGAGTAAACACGGGCCATTTTGACACTGCAACAGGAGCGAGGTCGGTGAATCTGAGAATGATTTAAACTCCATCACAATTCAAAGACAGAAGACAACTCTAATGTACAGATAAAACCAAAAGTGGCAATAGTAGATCATACTCCTGGCAGTTAATGGCATCGACTCGCTAGAGACAAATCTGGATCTCCTTAAAATGTCAGGTGGGTAAAGTAATGAGTCTTAGCCTAGTAGGAATCCAGCAGAAGGAGCCTTCATGGTCCACTTGTCAGTTGAGTATATATTACTGCAAGCCTGTGAAATAAATGAGTATTTAATACTTATTGGATAAAAAAAAAAAAATCCACTTACTCTAACAACTCACAGTTTTTTGGGGGAGAAAAGAGTATTTTATTAACATAATGAGATGCTTCCTATAAGCAATAGAACTCAACACTTTAATGAGTATTATAAAATATTTAAAATATCTAAGGTTTCTGAGGAGCACAATTTCCCAGAAGGAAATGGAGTAACACATATGGTTCTGATCCGTATTTCAAGTTATCAGAGAGAACTTGCACTTGTTCCTTTAGAATCAGAGTCTTTGGGTGGAAAGAGACCTTAACACAGTTAGTCTAGCCCAGCATCAGAGAAAACAAAACTAGGGAAATGTGGTATAACAGGTCACAATCAGCTGTGAATAAACGAAATCAAATGTTTACCAATTTTTTCCCCTAAAATTTTTTAGAAAATATTGACATTTTCTAGGACTGAAACATGAATAATGAATTTGGGGCTTCCCTGGTGGCTTAGAGAGTAAAGAATCTGCCTGTGATGTAGGAGAGTTGAGTTCGATCCCGAGGTTGGGAAGATCCCCTGGAGAAGGTAAAAAAAAAAAAAAGTCCTTTCAACTTTTTTATTATTTCAAAAGGGAAACATTTAAAGCACAAAGACGATGACTGCTTATAAATAACATTCTTAAACATAATGTTTATTCTTTCATTCTTTGTTGTACTATTATTATATCTTTCTACTAAAAGAAAAAAATCCAAAATATTCTTTGCTAAACAACTTCATTTTACAATACCACTTTTTTTTTTTTTTAAAGAAAAACAGAGTATAGGAGGAAATGGTTTTAAAAAGCATGTCAGCAGTGATTTTTCTCTTTCATGAATTATCTGCTCAAAATGAAAACATATTGAAGAGAAGCAATTGTCAGTTCAATTAACTGCAAGAATATCAATTCACAATGCTGATATTAATAAAATGCAATTATTTTGCAATCATGTCTGTAAATTGCACAGTCATGCCCTGTAAACATACCTATACGTATACATTAGGCATATCTTTAACCCTACTGTCTTAACTTCTCTTTGATAGCAACAGTATCAGTTATAAAGTCTGTTTTCAAATGCTGATACCAATTAACTGGTAAATGTTGTTAACAGTGGATTTTCTTTTAAAGGAGACCATATAATTAAAAAATAAAAGCAAAGAAATTTGAGGGGGGTAACATTCCCTTAAAAATTGTATTTGGGGAGAAAGAAGGAAGGGAGGAAGTAAAAGACACCAATACGCAATCTGGTTAATATCAAGTATAACAAGTATATAAAGCCAAAATGTTGAATTGCTAATGTAGCCACACTCAGTCTCTCGGCTACTTGCTGGGGAATAGATAATTTGGATAGTAATGGAAGAGACTTATGTATTCTCTAAAAGTTTTAGTACAAGCAATTAATTTGATACGAGGCTTAGATTCTATAGAAGTGGTGGCTTTATGAAGGACAAGAGAAAAATCTAACTGCCTTTTTATGGACATATGATTGATACATTCTAAAACATGAATTCTTTTGGATGCTTTGGGTTCTATAGGCATAGGAACTGGTAAAAATTAACTTTACCACAAACGTAAATTAGTGAACTTCATATCTTAAAGATATTTGATGTACATTAAAAATTCCACTTTTCAATTGTGTTCTTTTTTCTGATTAAGTTCAGGTCCAAGCAGAACTTCAGATGTGCAATGATAATTCTTAAATTTCACTGAAAAGTGAAGGGAGGTCTGTGTGAGAGCAGGGAGAACGCTTGGGAAGTCACCACTTCTCTGCTTTGAGTATTGATTCATGTATTCCGTAAACACTCCTACAGAATAAGACATGTTTGAAATCTTCTGTGAGTCACAGACAGGGCTCAAGATGTCAATATTGAGACCTTTATTCTATTAAGGGAAAATATAAAGATGAATTATTTGGGGAGGTGGCGTTAGAGAACACCTGAGTTCAGTGATATCTTAGAAAGTTTCTTCAAAAGATTGATGCCTGTCCAGGAGAACAAGAAAAAATATTTATAAAGCTGCAACATTTAGCTAAGGGAGTTCCCCCGTGCCAGCTCGAGTAAGGCCTGCTCTTCCTCACTGTGAGAGACAGACCACGGTGAAGTGAAAATGGTCAAGTCCATGGGAATTTGGGATCAGTCGGTCTCACAAAAACCTCATTGTGTTTTACCTGTGGCTCCAAATTTGGCTTTTCAAAATTCTAGGATTTTATAAGATCTTCAGGCAGTGGAATTAAGCTTATGAACAGATCTTAGAGTGCTATACGCTACCATAAAGAAGTTTTAAACCAAAATATAGACAATCTCCCCCAGCTTTTTGCGCCTTATGTAGATAGAATGAGTATTCAATAAAAAATATATATTTTTTTAAATGGTGAATTTTCAAGGAACACATTTAGGAAAGCATCAAACAACAGAGTTACTTTATCCAATAAGAATGCTCACCTGGTAGGCTAAGAAGGGCGTAAGAAAAACAACTCATCTGGTAGCCTATGGTTCCCTAACCAACTTGTCCTCTTACCATGATAACCTTAGAAAAGAAGATAATTCTTAAAAGGAACCTGTAAGTGGGCAAACCATTAAGCCTTTCAAATAGCACGCTGAACTTCCTCTCCCTAACGGGCAGTATAATCTTGAGGACCACGGGGGACAGGTCTATTACACGCACAAACCTCCTTTCCCCACTGTCAGACTCTTGGCTACTGTCAAATTCCCAAAAGCCTGTTACAGAGGAGCCAAGAGGAATTTTATCACAGTAAAATTACTCTGTGTGATCCTATAATGGTGCAGACGTGTCATTATACATTAGTCCAAGCCCATAGAATGTTCCACACCAAGAGTGGACTGTAAGATAAACTGTGGAGTTTGGGTGATTTTGATGTGTCAATGTAGGCTCCACAACTGTAACAAATATACCACTCTGGGGGGGGGAGGATGTACATAATGGGGGAAGCTATGCATGTGTGCAGGGAGGGGATGTTTGAGAAATCTCTGTACCTTTCTGTTAATTTTGCTGTGAATCTAAAACTGCCCTAGAAAAACAAAGCATAAAAAACATTAGAAGGTTGATTCACCTGTGTTATCTTGGCTTTCACTCAACCAATAAAGGTCATTACAAAAGAGAATATCATTATTAGTTTTTACTAACGAAGACAATAACCAACCAACATCTAAACTAAGAGCAATTCAGAATCTTGGACATTATGAAGCAGAGGATTCATATATAACAATACTAGGCACATAATAAAAATGACTTGTTTTGCTTCGTTTTAAAGTAACTGCTTAGGTGTTAGAAAGGGCAAACAGTACCGTTCATTTTTTTTTGTACACCTTGTAAACCGGCTAGATCTTTGCCAGAAATCTCAATTCTTGGGAGAGCCATTAAAATCTTCAAATAAACTGAGTCGATATTCTAACTTACTCTGATGGTTAAAATTTAAAATCAGTTTACTACAGTTGAGTTGATCTTAAAAAAAAATCAACCTTTGGGAACAAAGAGGTAGAAGGAAGTCTAGATTATTAATAGAGTTTACAACTCAGTCATGGTGNCATTAAAATCTTCAAATAAACTGAGTCGATATTCTAACTTACTCTGATGGTTAAAATTTAAAATCAGTTTACTACAGTTGAGTTGATCTTAAAAAAAAATCAACCTTTGGGAACAAAGAGGTAGAAGGAAGTCTAGATTATTAATAGAGTTTACAACTCAGTCATGGTGAATTTAAAAAATACATTTTTCTTTCCATAATTATTTTATGCTCTAAATGAGGTAAAATTGATAAGATCTGCAGTAAAGTCATGTTGAGGGCACTGTGGTGATCACAATGATGAGGTTTATTTTTGTCAACATGTCAGAGGGCAACATTAATTGCTGTTTGTCAGCTGTGAACTTCATACTACAGTGTCCAAGGATAGAAGACGAATGGGTGTCACCCTGTTGAGGAATCCTAACAAAAAAATCAAATTCAAGGAATACGAAATTGGCCAGCCTTTCAAAAAAAGATGTGCTTAGGACTTCACTGATGTGATGACAGGTGTTTTTGGTTAGGACAGACAGGGATGAGGTGAAACACAACCCCTTCCGGCCAATTCTATTTTAGAAACACGTATGCATGCTCGGTCGCGGGTGCATCAAGCGCACACAGGAATGAAGCTAAAACATGAGAAATTACTGACAATACAAGATCAAAATAAATAAGAGAAACGAGCTGTTCCTTACACCTAGAATGCGAGTCACTGAAAAATTTTAAAAGGTGAAGGTTTTTACTTTAGCACCATGGACTGTGATGAAATCCCATTTCTATCACTCCGGCAGAACTGTAGCAGCTAGGAAGCTAGACGGACAAGTCTGAGGCTTTGATGTTAGATTTCAGCTTCAACCACAGAAGCTATGCTGTCATTTTAGAACAATGGGCTATAGCGAGCGAATAAAACTTGCTAAACAGCTCCTCTGCTTTTCCTCTTAGGCAGATTTTCCTGAATTGGAGGCAGTGGTTGCAGGGGTGCTTTTTGGTAGAGGAAACCCAAGTCCTAATCCTTTTGGCCTCTGCAAGGCTGGAATCGGCTCAGCGATCCCCTTGCCGTCTCGTCCGAGGCCTGTCCCAGGTGTCCAGCCCATATTCTGGAGCATTCGGTTTCCAATGTTGTTTTCTAGGATTGGCTGGGCGTTTTCTCCTACAAATCCTGGAATTAGTAAATGACAAAAACAAAACAAAATAAAATCCCACGTTAGTATGAACATGGATGAAGGCCCTCTTAGGCTAAGAAAACCACATTCTTCGAAGTTTTCCTTTCAACAAAATACTGGGGAGGGTTCCTTATTTATGTTTGGATAAAGAGCTTGCTATAGTAGAAGGCTCAATGGAAAAAGATCTTGATTTCAGCTCTTCCACCTAGTAGTTATTTAACCTCTTTGGGTTTCTGTTTTCTGATCTGTAAAACAGGCATAATACAAAGCAATCAAAACTCAAATTATCAGACCATTTCTTGTGGTTATTCCTCCTTGATAAGTAAGGGAGTGATCATCAAGCAAGCTAATGTTACAGACTGTGTAGGAAGAAAAGGGGCCAAAGTATGGACTCCCTGGTGGCTCAGTGGTAAAGAATCCACCTGCCAATGCAGAAGATGCAGGTTTGATCCCTGGGTCGGGAAGATCCCCTGGAGAAGGAAATGGCAACCTGCCCGTTTTCTTGCCTGGAAAATTCCATGGACAGAGGTGCCTGGAGGGCTACAGTCTGTGGGGTCGCAATAGTGTTGGACACGACTTAGGGATTAAACAACAACAGCTTAAAACCATCTTGATTTTAGGGAGAACATATTTAGTACTGTCTCCTATATTGGGGCTTCCTCAAAAGTCTGCTGTAGAATTCTGGGCTATAGTGTTTGCCCATAATTCCATCCCTAGGGTTCCAGGGATGAAGATGGCTCACTTTCCAAAGGTCTGCAGGATGCCTATGGCATCCAAGCTCCATCCTGGGTCCAGTATGTTTCTGTTTTGAAATGAGGGCTGTGTTTTCTGAGACAGTCTGAGAGTTGAAATGCGCAGGTGCTGACATCACTCACTGCTGTCAAAGGCTCGAGAGTCAGCTGTCTCTCCTGTGCCCTCATCCCCTTCCATCCCTTTCCCATCATCGTCCATCTTTCCTCCCTGATTTGGGTTTCTAACAGCACCTTCAACCCCACCTCTACCCCCCAAAATTGGGATTCTTCATCCTCCTCTTTCTCTAAGACTGTGTATAAGGATCCTTTTAAGCACCAATAACAAAAATATTACCTATGGGACCGCAGTGTATAGTATTCTGCTTCTTGATATGGTTAGTGGCTAGCTACAGTAGTGACCAATTTATTATTGTTCTTTAAAACTCTACCTACACATTTCATTCCATTCTCTGTATATGTGCTGCTCAGTTGCTAAGTCACATCTGACTCTTTGTGACCCGATGGACTGTAGCCTGCCAGGTTCCGCTGTCCATGGGATTTTCCAGGAAAGAATACTGGAAAGTGAAAGTTGCTCAGTTGTGTACGACTTTTTGCAACCCCATGGACTATACAGTCCATGGAATTCTCCAAGCCAGAATACTGGAGTGGGTAGCCTTTCCCTTCCCCAGGGAATCTTTCCAACCTAAGGATCGAACCCAGGTCTCCCGCATCACAGGCAGATTATTAACAGAGGTTGCCATTTCCTCCTGCAGGGGATCTTCCCAACCCACGGATTGAACCCGTGTCTCCTGAGTCTCCAGCACTGGCAGGTGGATTCTTTACCACTGAGCCACTTGGGAAGTCTCTGGTATATGTATTTCATAGTAAAAACATAAATAACAGTAAGTAATAGAAGACATGTCAGAGTTGAACTAACAGTATATTTAATCTGGTAATTTGTATCTGGTTTTCTGGAGAATAGTGAGTGGCTTGTTCTTCAGGATTCTAACTTACAGAAGGGAATTGCAACGTGATAGAGATGAGTTATATAATTGAAACTGATGAGTTTATAACTAAAACTGGTGAGTTTTATAACGAACTATAGAGTAATCATCAATGGATTTTTGCAAGACCTTTACTGAACATTTTGATATTCTTAATCTTCAGAGCATCTTCAGACTGAGAATAGAATACATTGCTGTCATTGCTAACTTCATTACAAGGAGTGAGAACTGGATTACCACAATAATGAGTTGGTTTTGGACTTGTCAGATTGGTTTTTAGCTCACTGAAGCAAGTATCTTAACATGTAACAGAAAAAAAATCTTCAATTGCCAGCAGCTTGAATGGCCAAAGATTGGCACCAAAGGAAAACTCTGGACTAATATTTACTGCTTGACAAAGGCAAATTAAAAATATGCAGAGATTTTATATATTTATCTAATTATACAAAAATATAAACATATAGAATATAAAAATGGGCTTCTTAATTACCAAACAAACAAAACAAAGAGAAGCCTTTTGTTAAAACTTGTTTAATAACAAAAAAACAATTAAGGTTTTAAAGTTTTTACTTTAAAATTATGATAATGGCAACAACAAGGCATCTAATTTTTTTCTGACAGCTACTTCTCAGGTGTGTCAGGTTACATGGCGTACTAACATTTTGTCTTATATCTTTAATTTTTCTGCGATCACCACAAATTAATTTAATCCATTGATAAGCTAAGGTCAGATCAGAGGTCTAACGAGGCTTCAGGCTACACATCTGTTATATTTTTGATATAAGAGATTGCAAAGGTTCAAGTTTAAACTTGAATATTTAAGAGACAATACAAAGTCAATTTAAACCATCTCTGCAAAAACTGCAGGTTAGTTTTGAGTTCTGAAATGAACAGGAAATAACTGATTCATGACTGTAGTTTTAAAATGTTGGCATTTCAAGTGTGGTGGCTCAGTAGTGGCCACTCGACTCCACCCTGCTTTTTTATTTATATTTTAAATTGATGTATAGTTGATTTACAATGTTGCGTTAGTTTCTGGCATAGAGCAAAGTGATTCAATTATATATACATACATATATAGTATATTTGCATTCTTTTTTATATTCTTTTCAATTATGGTTTATCACAAGATATTGAATATAGTTCCTATGCAATATAGTAGGCCTTTGTTATCTATTTTATATATGGCAGCTTGACTGAACATCAAAATCTGCTCATCCCAAATTCCTATTTTATCCCTCCCCGATTTCTTTCCTCTTTTGGTAACCATAAGTTCATGCTTAGTTTTTATACAGGCAGAAAAGAATTCATTCTATCTTTTTAATGCTGGTTTATTTCTCTTAATTAAAATGAAGCACTATCATCATGTAAAAAAAAAAAAAAAAACCATTTGATTTCTTAAATGCTAAATCTTTCCCCATAGCATTAGATTTTTGAAACAAACAACAATGGCTATTCTATATAACTTTAAAAAAGAAAAAACAGATACTTCATTTTTCATGGAAAATGACTCTGGCGTGAGATCTACTGTTAGTCTCTCATCCTTCTTTTATGAGATTAAGACATGGGAGTGGAACAACTCCGTCTCAGCACAGCATCTGACAACCATAATTTCCTTTTCTTTTGCTCCTGGCGGTGCTAAATCCTTTAAGTCCTTTCCTGGGAGGCTCTCCTCCTGCTCCGGCAATTTTAGCAATACATAGCCTGCTAACCCTTCTGCAAGCTCCCGCTCCAGCCCCCTTTATTCTGGGTCTCTCATATCTATTACAGCTGAGTCGGTCCTTTCCCCTCAAATCTTCCAAAGAGTATTGTGGATAGTAATTCACTTGCGTAATTGGCTCAAGAGATGAAAATCTTGTATCGGCCTCTCTTAGCTGCTAATCTATCCAGCTGACTGCAAGCCTAATTGGCAGCTTGTTTAGTAATTTGGCTCCTAAAGTGTTGTATTGATGTTGGATAAACAGCCAATGGAAGGGGAGGTGACACACGTTGCTTCCCACATAACACAGTGCATCGCTTCAGTCCTGACCCCGTATTCAGAAGGCTTTTAGTGGCCTGTGCTCATTCTTTCTTCCCACCCTCTTTCCCCATTACTTTACTAGTCAGCTGAAGAGCACGGTTATTATTATTATTTGTGACATTATTAGAATTGCCAGTTCTCATGTTGTCCTCTGGTCTCAGTAACTAATTTAGGGACATGGGTTTTTGATGGCTGTTAAGAAACAGCGTTGAGCACAGACTGGGCTGTGAGAAAGTGATGAGGGTTAGTACTTTTTATCAAATGTTTTAATTATTTCATTTTTAATATAGAAAAGCCTCACTGAGATCATTATACACTTTATCTGCAATAATGCAGATGTTTTTCATGTGAATTTTGCGAAATAAAATCATTTCAAATAGCCAACTGCTTAAAAATACAGGCTCTTACTTTTTAAACAATGAAATGTAAAACTAGTTTCTTTTTTTAACTAAGTGAAAAAAACTTTGCATAGTAGGGAATGAAAGACATGGTTGATATTGACATGTTTGGAGAAGGGAAAGTTTGTATTAACAGATATTTTGGTTATAGGGGCTTCCCAGGTAGCCCTGGTGGTCAAGAATCCACCTGCCAATGCAGGAGACACAAGCTAGGTGTGTTCGACCCCTGGGTCCAGAAGATCTCCTGGAGGAGGAAATGGCAACTTACTCCAGTATTCTTGCCTGAGAAATTCTATGGACAGAGGAGCCTGACAGGCTACAGTCCATGGGGTTGCAAAGAGCTGGGCACGACTGAGCACACACATTTTGCTTATACAGATACATTTCTTATAGGATGCTGCTGCTGCTGCTAAGTCACTTCAGTCGTGTCCAGCTCTGTGTGACCCCACAGATGGCAGCCACCAGGCTCCCCCATCCCTGGGATTCTCCAGGCAAGAACCCTGGAGAGGGTTGCCATTTCCTTCTCCAATGCAGGAAAGTGAAAAGTGAAAGTGAAGTTGCTCAGTTGTGTCTGACTCTTTGCGATCCCATGGACTGTAGCCTACCAGGCTCCTCCATCCATGGGATTTTCCAGGCAAAGTACTGGAGTGGGGTGCCATTGCCTTCTCTGTTCTTATGGGATGGTTGTATTAATATATCAAAGAATAGTGTTTTCAGAAAACTAAAAAAAAGTCTTAAAACTATTGGTTCTGAAGGCACACAGGGATATTTGTTTGCTATAATATGATCAGGACTATTTATGGTCTACCTACTATGTACCTGGTCTGTGCTTTACTTGTTAGGCATGCGACATTCATAATCTCCATTCCTCATAACAATTGTGCAAGGCGGAGGGAATAATGATATAATGGGCCTCAGAGAGATGAACTGCTTGACCATTACCACATAGTAGGCTAAGATTCAAACCTTGGTGAAGTTTACTCTAAAAACCTACATACTTTCCATGACCGACACTGCCTTCCTACAAGAATTAATGGCAAATAAACAACTTCAGTGGAGATGATGGTCCAAATTATTTTTAAAAAATTAATTGGGTTACATGTCAATTGCAGTATCAACTTCTCTCAATTTGCATTTGGACAATACAGAGCATAGTACTCACAATGACGTAGTTGGATAACTTACAATATAATGTCTGTGGCTCTCAGAGATTACCAGTGCTTCTGCGGCCGTGATTTCTTTCAGCAACCTGAAACATTATTATTGGCTCCACTTACAGAACAAACAAAGGTTTAAAGAGGTAATAATGATTGTTGTTGTTTACTTGCTAAGTCGTGTTCAACTCTTCTGTGACCCCATGGATTGTAGCCCCTCCCTCCAGGCTCACTCTATCCATGAGATTTCCCAGGCAAGAATACTGGGTCACCATTACCTTCTCTAGGGGATCTTCCTGACCCAGGGATCGAGCCCATGTCTCCTGCATTGGCAGGTGGGTTCTCTACCACTGAGCCACCAGGGAAGCCCTTAATAATGCATCTGCCCAAAGTCACCAGTTAGAAAGTGCCCCAGTTAGAGTGTGAATTCAGGGCACCTGAATCTTAATGTTACCCTTTCACTGACTGAACATTGATCTTAAAATATTCTATCATCATTAGTTTCTATGAAGTCATTTCTTCTGCCACATTGTCCCAAATGACAGAGATTTTAACATATTCACAAGTTTTCTGGAAAAAACTGTTCATCTAAATTAACATAGCAAGTCTGTTTGAAGAGTGTTTCGATTCTTCTGAAATACCTCAAAATTCACTTTGTTATTAACCCAGCTACTTTTTCTTTGGCTGATATTTAAATGGAAATTTGTTTTAGCTGTATTTATCATAAACAGCATGTACTGAGTTTTGTTCGTTTATCCATTATAATAATCCCAGAATTTAACTGATGCATTTACTCCATTTACATTTATTGTGATCATTGATATATCTGGGTTATTTTTACGAAGTTACTTAAAGATATTTATCTTGCTTTCTCTATACTTTTTACTTCCTCTTTTCTGGCATCCACTGCTTGCTTATACTAGCTTGAAAATTATATATTATTTCTCTATTCTTTAATTTTTAAACGTCGACATGCATACCTGGCTTTATTATTCCCTCACATTTTACATCTTATTGTTGTTCAGAGTTTTAGCTCCATCTTACTTTCTTATTATTTAAATTTATTTATTTCCACTCCAGTATTCTTGCCTGGAGAATCCCATGGACAGAGAAGCCTAGTAGGTTACAATCCATGGGGTCGCAAAGAGTCGAACACGACTGAGCGACTTCACCTTCACCTTTAATTGGGGGATAACTGCTTTATAATATTGTGTTGGTTTCTGTCATACAGCAACATGAATCAGCCATAGGTATACGTATGTCCCCTCCCTCCTGAACCTCCATCCCACCTTAAATCCCATCCCACCCCCTTGGTTGTTGCAGAGCACCAGATTTCAGCTCCCTGTGTCATACAGCAGATTTCGACTGGCTATCTAATTTTACACGGTTCATGTATATGTTTCAATGCCTTTATACCATCTGCCTTTATACACCCAAATTAATCCACCTATGACTGTGTGGATCACAATAAACTGTGGAAAATTCTGAGAGAGATGGGAATACCAGACCACCTGACCTGCCTCTTGAGAAATATGTATGCAGGTCAGGAAACAACAGTTAGAACTGGACATGGAACAACAGACTGGTCTCAAATAGGAAAAGAAGTACGCCAAGGCTGTATATTGTCACCCTGCTTATTTAACTTCTATGCAGAGTACATCATGAGAAACGCTGGGCTGGAAGAAACACAAGCTGGAATCAAGATTGCCGGGAGAAATATCAATAACCTCAGATATGCAGATGACATCACCCTTATGGCAGAAAGTGAAGAGGAAAAGTGAAGAGGAGCTAAAAAGCCTCTTGATGAAAGTGAAAGAGGAGAGCGAAAAAGTTGGCTTAAAGCTCAACATCTGGTCCCATCACTTCATGGGAAATAGATGGGGAAACAGTGGAAACAGTGTCAGACTTTATTTTTTTGGGCTCCAAAATCACCGTAGATGGTGACTGCAGCCATGACATTAAAAGATGCTTACTCCTTGGAATAAAAGTTATGACCAACCTAGATAGCATATTCAAAAGCAGAGACATTACTTTGCCGACTAAGGTCCGTCTAGTCAAGGCTATGGCTTTTCCTGTGGTCATATATGGGTGTGAGAGTTGGACTGTGAAGAAGGCTGAGCGCCAAAGAATTGATGCTTTTGAACTGTGGTGTTGGAGAAGACTCTTGAGAGTCCCTTGGACTGCAAGGAGATCCAACCAGTCCATTCTGAAGGAGATCAGCCCTGGGATTTCTTTGGAAGGAATGATGCTAAAGCTGAAACTCCAGGACTTTGGCCACTTCATGCGAAGAGTTGACTCATTGGAAAAGACTGTGATGCTGGGAGGGATTGGGGGCAGGAGGAGAAGGGGACGACCGAGGATGAGATGGCTGGATGGCATCACGGACTGAACTCCGGGAGTTGGTGATGGACAGGAAGGCCTGGCGTGCTGCGATTCATGGGGTCGCAAAGAGTCGGACACGACTGAGCGACTGAACTGAGCTGATGGTCACTGTCACCATCATCACCATTACTTTTATACATTCAGTGTAAAGCTTAGCTTTATGCACATTTAACGATTACTTTGCTCCCAATTCCTTGATTTTTCTTTTTTTTAATGGATTTTCCTTTTTCTACAAAAGTTATTAAATGTAGTAATGATGGGTCTTTATCTGAAAATGTCTCAGTTTTATTTCTTGGGAAATAATTTAACTGGGACAGAAAACTCTAGGTTGATTCAGTTATCTCATCTCAGTACTATGAAAATATTATCTCTTACTTTCTGGATTGTATCACTCTTTTAAAGTTTGTTGCCAGTACAATTTCATTCCTGTGTAAGTTATATCTCTTCTCCTTGGCTGCCTTTAAGTTCTTCTCTTGCGTTTGATGCTCTAAAGTTTTATTATAGTGTGTCTAGGTATGACTTCATTTGTATTTACTATTTCCTGATAAAGGCTTATACTTTTGTATAAGATTTAAGTTTTCTTCAGTTGTAAAAATTCTGTTATTATTGAATTCTATAAATATTCTCCTGGAATAGTATACCTCATTCTATTTTTTCTGAAAATTGAATTAGACATATACTGAACTTCATGCTCCTTCAAGTACCCTGACCATGCTTTTACATTTTCCATGCTTTATCCCTCTGTGCTTTTGGGCTTCCTAGGTCGCTCAGTGGTAAAGAACCTGCCTGCTACTGCAAGAGACACAGGAGATGTGGGTTTGATCCCTGCGTTGGGAAGATCCCCTGGAGTAGGAAAAGGCAACCGACTCCAGTATTCCTGCCTGGAGAATCCCAGAGCAGCCTGGCAGGTTATAGTCCATGGGGTCAAAAAAGAGTCAGACACGACTGAGCAACTGAGACCTCGCTTCTTTTAGGCAGTCTCTTCAGGTTACTCTTCAAATTCACTGTTTTTGCTGCTGTAGTTTGTTTGTTTGTTTGGCTGTGTCTAACGTGCTATTCAACCCATCAAGTGAAGTTACGATTTTTAAGATTTTTTTCAAAACAAAATAATCTCAAATTTCTATTTTTTTTTTTTTTTTTACCACAGCTGTCTTTTCTCTTTCCAGTTGTTCCCTTTCATTTTCTAATCTGTTTTTACAACTAGTTCTGTTAGTTTTGGACTGTGAGACCATCTTCAGTAGGTTTTCATTTGTGGTGATTCTTGAGGCTGGGGTTGAAGGCATGTACCTCTACAGCGGTTTTGCATTTCCTTCAAAGACCAGTTTTGATGCTAAGTTTTGGCACAGTGTCATTTTAAACTAGAGTCTTATGTAGGCATAGGCTCTTGGTTACTCATCTTCAGAGTTTTCCAGTTAGAGCCCAGGTAGAAACCAGATTCTTTGTTTTCATGTCCTTGTGAGTGAGTTTTGTTTCTAGTTTGCCCTGTTCTGAGGACAGAGCGTTTCAGATATTCTGTTCCCCAGCTTGGCTCTTCCCACAAGGAACCAACATGCCTCCAGATTTCCTAGACTGGTTCCTTAGAATGAGTTCTCTCTTTCCCACAGTCTCAGTAATGCATCTAAAGAGATGGTTTTACATTTTATTCAGCATGTCCAGGTATTCTGTAGTTTGAATATTTTCTCACTAGTCTTTCATACTGTCAGGAATAGAAATTATTTTCTTTCTTTTTTTTTTAATTGGAGTATAGTTGCCTTACAATGGGACAGTTTCTGCTGTAGAGCAAAGTGAATCAGCTATACATATACATACAGTCCCTCTTCTGGAGATTTGCCTCCCACTTAGTTCACCACAGAGCACTGAGTCAAGTTCCCTGTGCCACAGAGTAGTTTCTTATTGGTTATCTGCTTTATACATAGCAGTGTACATATATGTTAATCTCTATCTTCCAGTCCATCCCACCCCCTCCCTTCTCTGCTTGATGTCCAAGCATTGGTTCTCTATGTCTGTGTCTCTATTTCTGCTTTGTAAATAAGTTCATCTATACCATTTTTCTAGATTCTGCATAGATGCGTTAATACACAGTATTCATCTTTCCGTTTCTGACTTACTTCACTCTGTATGACAGTCTCTTGTTCCAGCCACATCTCTGCAAATGGCATGATTTCATTCCTTTTCATGGCTGAGTAATATTCCATTATATATATAAAATATCTTCTTTATCCATTCCTTTGTTAATGGACATTGAGGTTGCTTCCATATCCTGGCTATTGTAAATAGTGTTGCAGTGAACATCAGGGTGCATGTACTGTAATTACTTTCTATCTAATATGTGTGCTTACTCTTTCCTTAAGTGTTTCTTGTATCATATGACAATGGAGCGCTGTTTAAAATGCTTCTGAGACACACAAGTGAAAGCTGGTTCATATATCCAAGAGGAAGAGGGTAATGTATTTCTTAGGCTTTTGCTATATGTTTGGATGTAGTTTGGTTTCAAAATGAATAACAACAACCCCTTTCCCCTGCCAAGTCTGCCTGTTTTAAAATCCGGGAAGAGAAGATAATCTACAGTGGTCATACAGATCCAGGGATAAAAGAAAGTAAAAATATAATTATTGATAAGATAAATTTGAGCAACTGAAGAGTTATAGCACCTGAGAAAGGAGCTTGGGTACATCACACATTTCCTGATTATGTTCAGTATGACTTAAAAGAATACCTTTGAAAAATTTTCACCCTTTATGATTTACAGTCTGCCTTTATCACCTTCAATATTTATAAAGATTATTTTGCTACTGCAGTATCAGTAGGATGCAGAGGAAAAAACAGAAAAGCCACAAAAAGCTGTAATGTAACTCCCTGCTAAGAACTTGCATGTCTACAAAGACATAGTTACTCTGGAGCAATATCTATACTGAAATATTGAACTTCAGTAGGTATTTCTCTGCATAGTTTAAAATGTAGAGAAGAAAGTCTACTACTTATGGTGAATACTTTCCCTATGGTAATATTTCAATAGAAAACAACATAGAAATATCAAGTACTAACTGTGGAACACAATACATTTAGTAATGCATAGAAGACAAAACATTTAAAAAATACGGCAGCCACAATATCTCAATAAACATACTGAAAATTTTTAACTATCAAAACCTCAGTAAGCTATGACTTCTACCCCACCATAAGACCCTAACCACCACTGCTGATGGCCTTTAAAAACATGTTAATAATATCCTTCCTATTTTGTTCATTTCTTTTCTTCACCCTTACTGATGACATTTTTCAAACTATAAAATGCACTCTGCTGGCAAACCTCGCTTCAACAATTCTCTCTTTTATAACAGTAAGTTGACATCCTCTGCTACTGAAACATCCACTATCTTTTGGTGTGTGACTTTGAATGAGGCAGAGAACAAGCCGTACATTTAAAAATCAATACCTAACCTTATCAATATTCATTTTACTTTGTCAATACAAAATACAAAGGTGAAAGAGCAGTAAATAAGCTAAAGCACTGAAATAAATTCGGTGTTCCTGTCACAATTAATAAATGTTCAACCAGTATCACTGCTGGCTGGTCTATAGCTTTATAAAGCGACTCAAATTATGCTTCAATGTTATTGCTACACAGGGTGAGTAAAATTTTCAATACAATAGCAGATAAAAATGATCAGATTTGGGGTTATTAATTTCACAGGGGACTTTAAATCTTCAAAAAAATATGACATTATGAATACAAAATATGTAACTGTTTATCTTTAGCATCTTAAATTATTATATAAACATAGTTTGGGATTATAAAGTGCCTAGTTATAGTTTTCTGACAATATTCTGCTAAACCTTTCCTAAACCTGCTGTTTTGTCCCCATCCTATTTCATATATACACCAGAGGGAATCACTGAACAATATTCAGACCTTTTAACTCTTATTCTTGATTTCAAATCAGAAAGTGTTACCCTCATCTGCCTTTTTCCAGCTTAGGTTGAATGTTGACTAAAGGTAAAAGAACTGTGAAAACACATCTCAGTTTCAGTGGGTTTCTGGGGAAGTCTACAGAGGCCTAGACAATGGCAGGAATAGTTTCCTTCAAATCATTCTACATTCTCACCTACCTTGGAAGCTTATAAAGATAAGATTCTTTATTATGTGACTGATTATATATTCCAGAACTTGAAAAATATCATTTTTGGAGACAAGATGATCTAGGATTCATAACCTCATTAACAAAGTGTATTTATGCAAAAGCATTTCTTACGTGAATTTGGATAATAATCTTCACCTTAGAGTTGATTCATTAGTATTAGAAGATATTCTTTTTAAAACTAAGGATTTTTAAATAACCTCATTCTCTTCCTCCTTGAGAGGAACAGTTATGCATGGATTTTAAAAAATGCATGAGTAACATAATTCTCCTACTCCAATACTGTTTGATTAATTACAAAAATGCATTAACTTTCTATGAATTATGTTTTTTTAAGTAAAACAATGTAGTAATACAATCAAAATCTTGAGTTGTAAGGAGAATCACAAAAATTTTGAAAAATAACATTTGGAATATGCTGGTAGATGCTTAGGAATGTTTTAGGCTAAAGTTTAATCTTTATACCCATACTCTATAAAAAATGATTTCTTCTGATGCTGCTGAGTTGTCACATCAAAATCACCCTGTAGATATAATTATATTATCCTCTTCCCAACCATTACGTATTTTCCTTCTCACTTCACATATGTTCAGAGTGTTAGGACCTGACCCTGACAGTCTCTCTTACTTATTGCTGGCTCTGAACTGCTTTAGTCACATTCCTAAGATTGTTCTTGTACTATTTCTGCCACAAATGTTTGAATCATTGAAAGATAAGAGAATTCAGGAGACCATTCAACCAGAATGGGAGTATTAAAGAATCCTACCGCTGCCTTATGCATGATTTGAATTGAAAAACTTATGACATGTATTTAATCGAAAAGTGGCTATATGTTCCTGTATAAAGACACACATTAAAGGTATACTAATGAATGTTCTGTATTTCTGCACAACAAAGTTAGATAAATGTTTTTGGCACTTCAGATATAAAATAGTCTGTATAAAAAATAAACTATATAATAGTCTCTCTCTATATATATATAATTACATAAAGAACATGGAATATGATGGTCTTTACCTATATATTCTTACAAAGGGACCTAAGTATATTGTCACTAAAAGAAGATGGGTTTAGGAGTAAAGCAGACATTGGCTTGAATCCTCCCTTCGCCCTTCAATCATTCTGCCTTCACAGATAGCTAAGAAGCCCACACATGTCCAAATCTTCATTTTATGCTGTACAGTGAATGATAATAACATGTGAAACACCAAGTTGTTGCAAAGATAAAAAACAATAATAAAGCTTTGGTACATAGTAGACACTCAATAAGTGGTAAGTACTTATCTACATAAATATTTGTTATAGTTGTTCAGTCTCTAAGTCTTGTCTTACTCTTTGTGACCCCATGGACTGCAGCACGCCAAGCTTCCCTGTCCTTCACCATCTCCCAGCGAAGAGCAAACTCATGTCCATTGTGTCAATGATGCCATCCAACCATCTCATCCTCTGTCGCCCGCTTCTTCTCCTGCCCTCCATCTTCTCCAGGGTCAAGGTCTTTTCCAAGGAGTCTGCTCTTTGCATCAGGTGGCCAAAGTATTCAGGAGTACTGGAGCTTCAGCTTCAGCATCAGTCATTTCAATGAATATTCAGGGTTGATTTCCTTTAGGATTGACTAGTTTGATCACCTTGCAGTCCAAGTGCCGCTCAAGAGTCTTCTCCAGTACCACAATTCAAAAGCATCAATTCTTCAGCACTCAGCCTTTTTTATGGTTCAGCTTTCACATCTGTCCATGACTACTTGAAAAACCACAGCTTTGACTATACAGACCTTTGTTGGACGAGTGATGTCTCTGCTTTTCAATACGCTGTCTAGGTCTGTCATAGCTTTCCTTCCAAGGAGCAAGCGTGTTTTAATTTCATGGCTATGGCCACCATCTACAGTGATTTTGGAGACCAAAGAAATAAAACCTGTCACTGTTTTCACTTTTCTCCCATCTACTTGCCATGAAATGATGGGACTAGATGCCATGATCTTCGTTTTTCAAAATATTGAGTTTTAAGTCAGCTTTTTCACTCTCCTCTTTCACCCTCGTCAAGATGTTCTTTAGTTCCTCTTCACTTTCTGCCATTAGAATGGCATCATTGGCATATGTGAGGTTGTTGACATTTCTCCTGGCCATCTTGATTCCAGCTTGTGCTTCATCCAGCCTGGCATTTCCCATGATGTACTCTGCATATAAGTTAAGTAAGCAGGGTGACGACATGCAGCCTTGATGTACTCCTTTCCCAATTTTGAAATTGTTCCATTGTTCCATGTCTGGTTCTAACTGTTGCTTCTTGATCTGCATACATGTTTCTCAGGAGGTAGGTAAGGTGGTCTGGTATTCCCATCTCTTGAAAAATTTTCCACAGTTTGTTGTGATCCACACAAAGGCTTTAGCATAGTCAATGAAGCACATGTTTTTCTGGAATTCCCTTGCTTTTTATATCCAGCGGATGTTGGCAATTTGATCTCTGGTTCCTCTGCCTTTTCTAAATCCAGCTTGAACATCTGGAAGTTCTTGGTTCACATACTGTTAAAGCCTATCTTGAAGGATTTTGAGCATTATTTTTCTAGCATGTGAAATGAGTGCAATTGTATGGTAGTCTGAACATTCTTTGGCATTGCCCTTCTTTGGGATTGGAAAGAAAACTCACCTTTTCCAGTCTTATGGACATTGCTGAGTTTTCCATTTGTTGACATAATGACTGCAGCCTTTAGCACCATCGTCTTCTAGGATCTGAAACAGGTCTGCTGGAATTCCATCACCTCCACTAGCTTTGTTTAGTGATGCTTCCTAAGGCCCACTTGACTTCACACTCCAGGATGTCTGGCTCTAGATGAGTGACCACACCATCATGGCTATCTGGGTCATTAACCTTTTTTGTATAGTTCTTCTGTATGTGCCAACTCTTCTTAATCTCTTCTGCTTCTGATGGTCTTTGCCATTTCTGTCCGTTTTTGAGCCCATCTTTGCATGAAATGTTCCCTTGATATGTGCAATTTTCTTGAAGAGATCTCTGCTGCTGCTGCTGCTGCTGCTAAGACGCTTCAGTCGTGTTCGACTCTGTGTGACCCCATAGACGGCCTCCCACCAGGCTCCCCCGTCCCTGAGACACTTCAGGCAAGAACACTGGAGTGGGTTGCCATTTCTCTCTCCAATGCATGAAACTGAAATGTGAAAGTGAAGTCGACTCTTAGCGACCCCATGGACTGCAGCTTACCAGGCTCCTCCGTCCACGGGACTTTCCAGGCAAGAGTACTGGAGTGGGGTGCCATTGCCTTCTCTGTGAAGGGATCTCTAGTCTTTCCCATTCTATTGTTTTCCTGTATTTTTCACTTAAGCAGGCTTTCTTACCTCTCCTTGCTATTCTCTGGAACTCTGCATTCGGTTGGGTGTATCTTGCCCTTTCTCCTTTTTTTTTCTTGGCTATTTATAAGGCCTCCTCAGACAACCACTTGTCTTCTTGCATTTCTTTCTCTTTGGGATGGTTTTGGATACCGCCTCCTGTGCAATGCTATGAACCTCCATCCATATAAACATTCTGCATGTAGGTGCTTCCTACTTCCAAATTCCAAAAAGTCAACAAAATTAGAGGATGATAATCAGATATTAAACTTGTAACTACATGCATAATTTCATAAGGTAACCTTTTATGTGAATGAACAACTGTATTATGGGTGCTCCAATTTTAAAAGTTATTCTTCAATTTTTTAGCGTTGAACTATGGAAAAGGTCTCTGAAACAGTGAATTTAAGCTTCATATCTTTTATTTCCTTTGAAATCATGTCAAGATATCTATCTATATCTGTATTTATGTCTATATTTTCCCCTTCTCACTGCTTACTCTCCTGTTGATACAAATCTTATAATTTATCATGGCCAAAATAATTCTTCCAATGAAAGAATTCCCAAATGAAGCTGAGGGAGGCAGTTTATAAATCTGAATGGCTAAGGATCCCAGGCAATAGGCCAAAGCTATACTAGTAACTTTGTAATTGATCTTGTGTTCCTATTGTTTAGTGGGTAAGTTGTGTCTGAATCCTTTACAACCTCAAGGACCGTAGCCTGCCAGGCTCCTCCGTCCTTGGGATTTTCTAGGCAAGGATACTGGAGTGAGTAGCCATTTCCTTCTCCAAGGGATCTTCCTGACCCAGGGATCAAAGAAAACATCTTCTGCACTGCAGGAGGAATCTTTAGCACTGAGCGACCAGGGAAGCCCAACTGTTCAGTATCTACATGGAAAACATTTTCTCAGAGTCATTCTGCTGAATCACAGACCTACTATGGTTCATTGTGGTTTATTTCCATATTGAAAGTGAAAGTTGGTTTTTTTTTTGCATCTACTTCTGCTTTATTGACTATGCCAAAGTCTTTGTGTAGATCTCAACAAACTGTGGAAAATTCTTAAAGAGATGGGAATACCAGACCACCTGACCTGCCTCGTGAGAAATCTGTATGCAGGTCAAGAAGCAACAGTTAGAACTGGATATGGAACAGCAGACTGGTTCCAAATAGGAAAAGGAGTACGTCAAGGCTATATATTGTCATCCTGATTATTTAACTTATATGCAAAGTACATCATGCCAAATGCCGGGCAGGATGAATCCTTTACAACCTCAAGGACCGTAGCCTGCCAGGCTCCTCCGTCCTTGGGATTTTCTAGGCAAGGATACTGGAGTGAGTAGCCATTTCCTTCTCCAAGGGATCTTCCTGACCCAGGGATCAAAGAAAACATCTTCTGCACTGCAGGAGGAATCTTTAGCACTGAGCGACCAGGGAAGCCCAACTGTTCAGTATCTACATGGAAAACATTTTCTCAGAGTCATTCTGCTGAATCACAGACCTACTATGGTTCATTGTGGTTTATTTCCATATTGAAAGTGAAAGTTGGTTTTTTTTTTGCATCTACTTCTGCTTTATTGACTATGCCAAAGTCTTTGTGTAGATCTCAACAAACTGTGGAAAATTCTTAAAGAGATGGGAATACCAGACCACCTATGAGTAGCCATTTCCTTCTCCAAGGGATCTTCCTGACCCAGGGATCAAAGAAAACATCTTCTGCACTGCAGGAGGAATCAAGATTTCTGGGAGAAATATCAATAAACTCAGATATGCAGATGACACCACCCTTATGGCAGAAAGCAAAGAAGAACTAAAGAGCTTCTTGATGAAAGTGAAAGGGGAGAGTGAAAAAGTTGGCTTAAAACTAAACATTCAGAAAACTAAGATCATGGCATACAGTTCCATCACTTCATGGCAAATAGACGGGGAAACAATCGAAACAGTGAAAAATCACTGAAGATGGTGACTGCAGCCATGAAATTAAAAGACGCTTGCTCCTTGGGCAAAAAGTTAAGACCAATCTAGACAGCATATTAAAAAGCAGAGACAGTACTTTGCCAACAAAGGTCCATCTAGTCAAGGCTATGGTTTTTCCAATAGTCATGTACAGATGTGACAGTTGGATTATAAAGAAAGCTGAGTGCCAAAGCATTGATGCTTTTGAACTGTGGTGTTGGAGAAGACTTTTGAGAGTCCCTTGGACTGCAAGGAGATCCAACCAGTCCATCCTAAAGGAAATCAATCCTGAATATTCATTGGAAGGACTGATGCTGAAACTGAATCTCTGATACTTTGGCTACCTGATGCGAAGCACTGACTCATTGGAAAGACCCTGATGCTGGGAAAGATTGAGGGCAGGAGGAGAAGGGGACGACAGAGGATGAGACGGTTGGATGGCATCACTGACTCAACGAACATGAGCTTGACTAAACTCCGGGAATTGGTGATGGACAAGGAAGCCTGGCATGCCAGTTCATGGGGTCGCAAAGAGTCAGACACGACTGAGCGACTGAACTGAACTGAAAGTTAGTTGCACAGTTGTGTCCATCTCTTTGTGATCCCATGGACTGTAGCCCGCCAGGCTCTTCTGTCCATCGAATTCTCCAGGCTAGAGTACCAGAGTGGGTAGCCACTCCTTTCTCCAAGGGATCTTCCCTACCCAGGGATCAAACCTGGGTCTCCTGCAGGCAGATTCCTTACCAACTGAGCCACTAGGGAAGCCCTTATTCCCATGGAGGTGTCTATACTTTAATAACCAGTTGGCTCCCTCCTATCACAGGTCTTCATCTCTGCCTCCTTTACCACCGCTCTTGCATGAGACCTTGCAATACATGCTAATCTTATTTATATCCATCCCAACCATGCTTAGGTCTTCGCTGTCTTTCAGGAAGGCCTCCTGTTCCCTCTGATCTAGTGTCTTGTCTTGGCTCAACACTTGTGGTTTTCCCTATGCTACACTCATTCGAATGACATGGATTTTGAGGTGGAAATGATGAGAGATTTTTTATTCAAATTCTAACTTGTCTAAGTAAGGAAAGATCAATCTAAGATTGCTGCAGAACTGGGTCTAGGGACAGACTGCTGCATTCATGGCCAGGCTACCACCTACTGAAACATGGGTCTTGTGTTTTGCGAGTGCTTCAGTACTTCAGAAATAATTATTAATTTCTTCTGGGGTTATCTGCCTTTTCATCTATTTATGCTTTGTTTTTCCAAGTCTATAATTTTCTTGAAGCCAAAGACAGCCTTTGAAGTTTCTGTATTCTACAATACCTCAAACAGTTTTGCAGGTATGTGTGTGTATGTGTTAAGTTGCTTAAGTTATGTCTGTCTCTCTGAGACTCTATGGACTTTAGCCCACCAGGCTCCTCTGTCCATGGAATTCTTCAGGCAATAATACTGGAGTGGGTTGCTGTGCCCTTCTCCAGGGGATCTTCCCGACCTAGGGATTGAACCTGCCCCTCCTGCACTGGCAGCTGGGTTCTTTACCACTAGCACCACCTGAGAAGCTCAAGTGTGCAAGTGTGTAGGAAGTACTTGGGCTCAGTAGGAAAGAATCTGCCTGCCAATGCAGGAGATACAGGTTTGATCCCTGGGTTGGAGAGATCCTCTGAAGAAGGAAATGGCTACCCACTCTAATATTCTTGCTTGACAAATCCCATGGCCAGATGAGTGTAGCGGGCTATAGTCCATGGCATAAAAGATTTGGACAGGACTTATCAACTAAACAACAACAGCAAGTAAGTACTTTAGTGATTGGCTGCCCAAAAAACTTATACAAGGAACACTCAATACATCCTGACACCTAAGGCAAATGATTTGCTTTACTGGTTTCTTAGAAGTATGCTTCTTCCTCAGAGCAAGTTAAGGAATATCCATGTTTCACTCTTGATGATGTATAAAGTTTATACGTGTGCTCTGCCCCGAGCCCTCTTTCTTTTACCTGCTGTTGTAGGTCCAGGCAAAGGTGCGGCTTTTCTTCTCCGTTTGATATCTCCTGTGCACAGAGATCCTAAATGCATGCTTGTTTGCCTACAAGTAATTATCAGAAAAAACTATTAACAAAGGAGGAAAAAAAATGACACATAAATACACAGCTTGTATAATCTGAACCTAAATCAAAACATTCTCAACAAAGATGGAGCAGCCTAGCCAAACCACCAATCTTGTTTATATCGAAACATAATTACGTTTGTTGACAAGCGTTCAGCCGCTAAATGCGCCATCATAAATTGTTACTGGAATGAATAATATAAAAGGAATGCTTTTTAATTTTCAAAACTGGCAATCTTTCTGGCTCAACATAAAATCAAGCACTGTTGCTTCTGACAGGAAAATAGCTAAGATTAATTATCTAAAGAGATCACAATATTGTTGCTAGGTTATCAATTGGTTACTAATGCTTTACTGTCAGAACAACATTTATTACAGTAAAAGTATGATCAATTTCTTTTAGGATATTATATGGCAGTGAATTCTCTTAAAACATTTTACGTAGATAGAAGGAAACAGTGATGTTCTTCCTTATAATTCACATGATTAGAATTCTTTAGTTATTTATTAGCTAGGTGAGGAAACATAATTTGAATGCATTAATGCTGGTCTACTGATAATAGACAGGCTAACATGATATTGGATTACCTTTGTAAAGACATGATTTATAAGAACTAAGAAGCAAACCTTCTGTTATTCTTGGAGTAAGTCTGAATTAGATTTTTTTTGTTTAACCATGGACTCCTAAATTTAAGAGTTTTAGTACAATTAGAAATGGTTCAATTGGAAATGAAGACAAACTAATAAGATGGAAAAAATTTTAAAGACTTCAAAAATTTCAGGCTATAGGGGACTCTTATGTTAATTTCCTGGATTATAATCCCTGACATGGGGTTAGGATGGTGTCTAGGGGTCACAAAGCGGAAATAAATAAAGCAAGTTTATTAGGAAACATGACATTTTAGTAATTCAGAAAAATATGTGGTAGTATCCTGAAGTTTTATAGGGTCCGATTTGAAAACTAGGTATTTTAGAAAAAAATGTAAAAGGAAAAAATTAATTCAGGTAAAAAATTAAAAAAAAATATACATTTATACCCAGGTATTTAGATATAATGAAAAATTGGAGTTGGAGAGTAAAATTACTTGATATATAGAGTCTACCTATAACACACAAAGTACAATTAGTGATCTGGCTAATCCAAAGGGTGTATAATCTATCAATATAGGTAAAAACAAGTGGGTAAATATTTATCTAGTTTTCTCTTCCATTTTGTATTGAATACATACTGGTTCTCTTTTATGGAATAAATATAATTATTAAAATACTTAAAAAATTAGTTCACTCAACTAATGACTAACTTTGCAGAAATATGTATGCTGCTGCTGCTGCTGCTGCTAAGTCGCTTCAGTCGTGTCCGACTCTGTGAAACCCCATAGACGGCAGCCCACCAGGCTCCGCTGTCCCTGGGATTCTCCAGGCAAGAACACTGGAGTCGGTTGCCATTTCCTTCTCCAATGCATGAAAGTGAAAAGTGAAAGTGAAGTCGCTCAGTCATGTCCAACCCTCAGTGACCCCATGGACTTGCAGCCTTCCAGGCTCCTCCATCCATGGGATTTTCCAGGCAAGAGTACTGGAGTGGAGTGCCATTGCCTTCTCCAGAAATATGTATATACACACACACATACATATATGTATACACACACATATATGTACACACACACACACACACATATATATGTTGAAGTGTTTCTGAACATGCATATCTGTGGTATTTTTATTGCTTTTAAAAAAATCTTTTATCTCTTGACTGTGCTGTACAGCATGTGGGATGTTAGTTTCCCAACCAGGGACTGAATCCACACCTCCTGCACTGGCAGGGCAGAGTCTTAACCACTCAACCACCAGGCAAATCCCTTTATGTATTCTGAGGTATGGGCTTTGGCTCATATTGCCAAGAAAAAAAATAGTTACGATCATAGCTATTTTTAAAAACTATATAGAAATTTAAAAAATTGAAAATTATGTCCTTTTTATAAAGCCAGCATCATTTTTATAAAAAAATTAATGAATTCACTTATTTGGCAAGCAGTTATTAGTATCCACTACTGATTTAGCATAAGACCTTATAGAGGAGGTGAAATGAGAAGAGTAGGAAAAAGGAGGTGGAAGAGACAAAAGGAAATAGAATGTTTAGTTCTTATTACTGGAAGAGTTTTAAATCTAAGTGAGGAGATTAAGTTATAAGTATATAAAATAATTAGGAACAGCAGTGGTAGTGGCAGGCACAATGAACTTTCTTAATATTAGAGATTACGGGTATTGAGTCCTTAGGACAAACCTAAACATGTTTATTGAATATACTATTTTTCTTTGTAGGGAAAAAAAAAATCTGTGCTTCAGTAGAAAACTATAGGGTACAGCTTTCTAGTCACCTGATTCTGAGTCTGTGGGCACTAAGTAACAGATAACTGAAGACAACAGAAAATAATTCTCGTCTGGAGTTATACAGATGAATTCTGTCCTAGGGAAGGATAATCCTCCTCCTGTGGAAAGAGCCAGTGTGTATCCATCTGCACAGTTATTCAGTCTTCCTTACTTCACATACACGTGTGCTTCTTTCATTTTTCTTTGAGCCCATTATAACATCTGCCTGGTTCCCTCATTAATCGATGAGTTAAAGAAAATCTCAAAAGCGTATTCATTTTATATCTGTAAGAGAGACCTGACTTCATCTTATTGTACATTATCCTCCAACATCTCTGATCCCTCTTGGAACCTGCCCCCTAGAAAAAAAACTGGAGTAGCTGACCTTGTGCCACAGTATGTACCTGACAGGCTCTGACACCAGGACCAGCTGAGGAGGAGGGGAAAGAAACATTCTAGAGTCAGGAATAAAGTGGGAATCTGAATTCTGCAGTGTGGCCCTTCTCTGAGCGAGCCGCAAACACCAACCCATGGACTCTATGCTTCTGATCCTCCAGTTAAAATGTAATGAATATTCTTAAAATTAAGCCACTGCTGGACAGGTTTTCTATACCTACTGCTGAAAGTATTCCTAAATGGTAAAGAGTTTGCTCTGTCCTGAGAGTTATGAGTAGCTTCAGGATGTCTGGGGAGCAGCGTTTGCAGAAGGGCCTGTCTCACATGATGGAAGAACAACACTGGGCCGTGTGTGTCATACATGCCTGGGAAGCCGTCTGGATTTTATAGCTGATGTAGAGTTATGAAGTGGCACCCCACTCCAGTACTCTTGCCTGGAAAATCCCATGGACGGAGGAGCCCGGTAGGCTGCAGTCCATGGGGTCGCTGCTGAGGGTTGGACATGACTGAGCGACTTCACTTTCACTTTTCACTTTCATGCATTGGAGAAGGAAATGGCAACCCACTCCAGTGTTCTTGCCTGGAGAATCCCAGGGACGGGGGAGCCTGGTGGGCTGCCGCCTATGGGGTCGCACAGAGTCGGACACGACTGAAGCGACTTAGCAGCAGCAGCAGCAGAGTCATGAAAGGTCATACAGCAGAAGAAAGCTGGTCAGATTCATGGGATGCTGATGAACTGGGGTTGGGAGGGTAACCAGGTTTACAGGTAGTTCAGACAAACAGCTCCTCCCAGGGTATTAGTCTCTGTTATATGAAGAATAATATCAAATGGCCACACAGTGAAGCTTCTTTGTGTGAACATGTCTGAGTGAAGAGGTGGGCAGGGATGGGAAAACAGTCAATGAAAAGTCCTAATTCTGGATTATTTGAAAAACTAAGCTTGTTTTTGATTATTTTTAGATTTAAAGTTCAAACTGCACTTAAAAAAATTAGCCAAGGGTGTCCTTTTTAAGAAATACCTTTTTAGAAATCATTAGAAGAAATATTTGAGGGTCTGATACATAGTATTAATAGTTGCTCTTTGTGACTCTTAAGAAGGCTGACTTCTACTTACAGTGTTCTTGTACTAGTTGTATGGAACTGGAGTCTTCTAATTGTTTGAAAAAAATCACTCTCCCAAGTCAATGTTGCCTTTAAAACTTTTTTTTTACACTGTTCAAATTCATTAGGAAGGTCTGCTTGCAAAGAGAGCGAAAAACAAATCTCAGGAACAACTCCCTCTTCTAAGCCTTTTTCTCATCTGCTGGGCCCCCAATTCCCTTTGTGGGTGTCTTTACAGAACAAGTGGGATAGATTGTTTTCCTTCAGCTCCCCTCCCCTACCCCCAACATAGCTACATAAAGTAAAAGAGACAAACCTTTCAAGGAGAATAAAGTTAAAGTTAATAAAGTCAGTACACTGAACCCAAAGACCTGAGTCACGAGAAAAACAGCCAGCTGTATTTCAGTAATTCTATCAAGAATTGACTACCTGCTACAGCACATTGAGAGATCGGGATTATTGATCACTAAGATTACCTTGTTGAAGCATGTCCCCCTCCCCGCCCCCCTTCAGAGAGGTGCAATAGAGTTGCTACAAATAACACTAAGTAAGGTCTACTCCGTTATTTAGTTGTCACTCTTAATGTAAAACAGAGCAGTTATTTTTTAATTTAAAAATCAATGAACGTCTCAAAGGCAGCCTAGTTGCTTTAGCCTAAATGAGTCATTTGTCTTTGCAAAGCAGAGCACACGGATTATTATTCAAGGTGTTAGCTGGCAATTTTTGGGTTTTGTTTGTTTTTCTGCTGTGGTGTTATGAAAAATGACCATATACTGTCCTATGAACAGACTCAAAACTGTTCAAAAATGTTAAGCTCTTTTTGTAAGGAAATTACCAATCAGCTCTATCAGTCTGTCTGTTTCAGTTAGAGCCTGGGCTTGGGTGGAAAAGCGAGGAGAAAAGTCAGAACCTGATCACTTTATGACTAATGACACCTTAAAATATTAGGTGTAGACACACATGTATCTTTAAGTGGAAAGGATAAAGAAATAATGCTTTTCTGTGATGGATTAAATAAGCAAAGTCCACTGAGTTATGATTTGAAACATCATTTCCCATTGTACTCATGCTGAAAATTTTCCTGCTAAATATCCAAAAGCAGAGCTCAAAAAGAAATCTTTTCATTTTGTTTTGCTTTTGAAACAGACTTCATTGGTTTATCTCATCATTTCTTTTTTTTAAGCATTTTTTTATCTTTTTAAAACTTTATTTTGTACTGGAGTATAGCCAATTAACACTGTTGTGACAGTTTCTGGGGCACAGTGAAGGGACTCAGCAATACATGTACATGAATCCATTCTCCCCCAAACTCCCCTCCCATCCAGGCTGCCACATAACACTGAGCAGAGGTCCCTGTGCTGTACAGTAGGTTCTTGTTGGTTATTCATTTTAAATATAGCAGATTGCTATCATCCCTTTAAGTGAGGTGGTGGGAGGAAATGGGGCATTTTATCCGGAGGGAAAAAAAGTAAAAAAAAAAAAAAAAAAAAAAAAAAAAAGAAAAGAATAAAAGAAAAAAAAAAAAAAAAAAAAAAAAAAAAAAAAAAAAAACAATACCTGTATAAAATAAAAAAAAAAAAAAAAAAAAAAAAAACAAAAGTCTGGGAAAAAACAAACAAGCACAAAGCAGAAACAAAAAATCTTAGGGAGGACCTGAGAACCTGGCTTTTGACAAGGGCTGAAACAGGCAGTGTCAAACACAATAATATTAAAAGGCAAGACAATAACAACTTGTCCCTTCACGGTACGCGCATTTACAAATAGAGCTTTTCAGAGAATTAGGCCTCCTGAAAGCTGCCCCCTGGATAAAATGTGTTCCCGAGCAGCCTCAGACAAGCTGCAGAGAGAGACAAACAGATGTGACTATGGGCCCTGGCATTTGGCAAGAACACTCACTGTCAGTTAGAAAAATATAAGGCTGGACAGGGCATCAGCTGCACAGAGATGAAGCGGGTCTGTGGTGTCACTGGAGGAGCAAGCAGTGCAAACCCAGCCCTGTGTGAACCCCCAGCTAGATCCAAATTACCCTCTATTCCCCTTTATTTGGTGTCAGTATGTCTCAGCGTATTAACTGAACAAGTAAACATCAGTATCTAGCTCTTTCCCTTCTGCGCCAATATGCACAATGTCAAGTACTGTTGAGCATAAATTTATTTCGTAACTTCTAGGATCACATTACATCCTTGTTCTTCATGGTTTAATTTCAAAGCCCCATCTTGCGCATGAAAACCCTTTGCATTCGGTATGTCCTTCACACCCTGATCAGTTTTGGTTCTGACACCTTCTCTCTCATTTCTTTGGTCATGTGACACCCTAGCCCATCTCAAGCCCATTTCTCTTCCCTTTGGAACAATCCTGACTTCAGCGAGGGGGATGTTAAGTTATAATTCAGTGCACCGAATGCGATACTTGTGTCCTGGGAATCGAACCTTTGCTTAATTCTGGACATACCCTGTATTGTTATAAACCTTCTGATATTTTAGGTCATTGCCCAGACTTCCCCAGATGCTAAACTGGATCTAGTCACCAGGTCCCTCTCTAACACTGTGGGCTGACCTTCAAGCATCAGCTACTCCTGGTCCCCATGCCTACCTGCTACCCTACTATCTACCTGCTCGGGAGGCTCTTTACTCTGCACTCATCAACCTCAGGTTACCTGTTGTCAAAGGCTCCAGCCCTTGGATACAGTGACCTGCCTGCCAGTGTGCAGTTCCCAACAGCTTCTGAAGAATCTGTCCTGTCTGTGCCTCTTCCATCTCTTCTGAGAGGTCAAGTCCACACCTACTTCTGCTCAATCTGCTTTATTCTGCTATACCCAGGTAACTGGAGGCTGCTGCCGGCACTGTTTCATATGTGTTTCCTCTGTGCCAGGTTATAGGCCAATAAAGGCTTCCCTTCTGAAGCTCCTTGAGGGATGGAAGCTATGTGTCAGGGGTTTCCAGGGAACTCAGGGACCAATGTCACTGCCTCGCCAGCTAAGGACTCTCCAGGGTCCTCAGAGGAGAGCAAGTGTGGATGAACTGTAGTGAACTGGGGGTGAGGGGGAGAGAAGGGGAGGTGGGGACATGGAGGAGATAGTGGGAGCCTTCAGGGCTTCCCCGGTGGCTCAGATGGTAAAGAATCTGCCTGCAACGCAGGAGACTTGGGTTTGATCCCTGGGTTGAGAAGATCCCCTGGAGAAGAGAATGGAAACACACTCCAGTATTCTTGCCTGGAGAATTCCATGAACAGGGGAGCCTGGAAGGCCACAGGGGTCACAAAGAGTCGGACATGACTGAATGACTTTCACTATTCAGGTGGGCCAGGAGCTTCATGAAACCAAATGCAAAATGTGTGTACTTTTTTAGTAAGAGGATCCATGGTTCCTAACTGATTCTGAACTATTAATGGAGACATTAATACCAAACACCATAGACTGATACCAAACTAGTATTCATAATCTAAAATAGAAAATACCTATCTTAAAATTTCTGTGGAATGTTTAAAATATTCTAAACACACAGGCCACCTTTTCTACTTACAGTATCACAAAGAATAGAATTTAATAATGTAACTAAAAAAAAAACTTTATCCAAATATATATGGATATGTTCTATCTGAAAAGCAACCCCCTTCATTCTCCAACTTCTCATCCAGTTTTATTTTTCTTTATGGTGTGTGTGTGTGTGTGTGTGTTAGTCACTCAGTCATGTCCGGCTCTTTGTGACCCCATGGACTATGTAGCCCATCAGGCTCCACTGTCAATGGAATTTTCCAGGCAAGAATACTGGAACGGGTTGCCATTTCCTTCTCCGTCTTCATGGTAACTAAATTAATATCTCCAAGTCAATGACCATGCAAAGGTGTTTGCTGAAAAGTATGGAAAGCATGCAACAAATACTGGTGACGATTATCCCCCATTTGCTGGAAACTATCTTCTCTATGCCTCTCATTTATGTTGGGCTTTATTTTTACAATGAGCATGGAACAAAAAATTACAAATTATAATGAGATGAATCAGAAAACAGCAAACAACAGGATTAATCAATGCAGGTGGTTTTGGCAGCTGAAGGTATTTCTTTGCCAAAGGCAGGTGGAACTTTTCCCACTGTGGAAGCTGAAGTATTAGATGAAGCTTTAGTTCTGTTGGCCTGATCTGCTTGAGTCTTCAACTAACCCTAACGTCTAACACCACCATTTCTGTTTTCCCAACTAGTTCTCTCAAAGAGCCAACTTATTACCATATCTTGTCAATGTCTGAGAAGGACTTTTCCTAACCTTTGGCATGTTACTTAAGCTCCCTTGGCCGCAATTTCCTTACCTTCAAGAATTGTGATTAGATTAGTTATTTACCTCAAAGGTTTTTTGAAGATTTTATTTAAAGATTGTTTGTGTAAAAACACTTGGTACAAAGCCTGCCCACAGTAAGCAATTGAAAACTGTCAGCTATTCAATTTACTGTTATTATCATCTCCGTTTAACAGATAAAAAGCCCAGGGCACAGAGAAGTAAAGTAATTTACCCAGGATCTCACAGCACAGGGGACATGATGGTAGGTAGCTAGGAGAATGCCTAGTGTAGAGTGTCAGGAAACAGATGCAAAATACATACACAACAGTACAAGCTTGTTTCGTCTCAACACTGTCAATATGATAAAGATAATATCAATATAATAAGGGTATAAATCAAGGTCATTTCTAAATAACAAGTAGGAATTTTTTTGGTAGCTAATAGGAAAGCTAAATTTTTCCTTAGAGTGATTCTGCTGGCTTTAAAGGTGTCACCGCATGTAAGAATAAAGCGCTCATTTTCATTTCAAAAACTCATTAAAAACCCGAGCCTCTCTCGAGTCTGAAGCCCACTGACTTTCTCAGGTCAGCCCACTGCCACGGACTTTCTCTCGGCCATCTCGGTACTGCCCACTTCAAAGACGACTTCCTTCTCCACTGTGTGTTCCGTGCTTTAGCTAAAGCCTCGAGGGTCTGTGATTCCAGTGATATCACTTCTATATCCTAAACAGCTCATTTAAATGCTTCTTCTTATTATTCTTTTTCTACCTCTTCATTATTCTAAACAAATGGTACCTGAAAGGTGGCGGGGGTGATTTTATGCAATGCAGGTAGATGTTAGAATGTTCTGAGTGTATGTGAGTGAGGACATTCTCACACTGGGGGGAAAGTTACTCTTTTCAGAGAGCAAATTATTCAGGAAGGTTTCTAAATTTCTATTTGGGAGAACTGCTGCCACATCTTAGCTTCCCTGGCACTGCCATCATCCTTTCCATATTTGTTTAATTTCTTCAGATTTTGTTTTAAGAAGTGCCAGTCACCAGGTCTATTTACGTGAGCTAACAAGTGAGACAATGGGTTCTACCCACTTGAAAAAGCTTCCTTTTCTTGGTTCCTAATTCCACCATCTTTGAGAGCCTACCCTTTCTTCCATCAAAGTTCTCCCTGCATTTAAATCTAAATGTTTTTTCTCTTCTTCAAACTTTCCTAAGCTCATTATTTTTCCAAGTGCTTTTTATTTCTATTTTTTTACCCATCTGTGTGTGTCTCTGTCATTACACTTATGCTATGGTATGGCCTCAAGTTGCTTTCAGATTAGAGCGGGTGTCAGTTAAATATACAATTGGAAACAGCTGGAGGCCAAGCACCATGTCTAATTTGCAGAACCTAGCTTTGCCTCCGTCATCTCTGAGAAACAGGACAAATGTTTACTGAACTAAAACAAATCAGACTATGGTAACAACTGTTGCCTCAACATTTCATTTGGCAATCAACCATGCATTTTTTTTTTAGGATAACACTTTCTTGAACTGTTATTTAAATTCACTCAAAAACACTCATTTAACAATTAACAAAACTTGACTGTGAATCATGTAATTCACAAAACACTAAACGAAACACAAAGGATAAGACAACTCCTACCATGGAGGGGCTCACAGCCTAATGCAGGAGACACACATAATAAGAAAGTACTATACAATGTAATAAACCCACACAGCTATAGTAGCAGGCCTCCGCTTTGGGGAAATTGCAGAAAATTTATTTCACCTGAGTTCAAATTTTGATATTGTCTCTTCAAGCAGAATCTCTGATATTTGAGGCACCTTGGAATATTCTTTTATTCTTCACACCACAGTGAAAGTTGCTCAGTCGTGTCCGACTCTTTGTGACCCCACAGATTATACAGTCCATGGAATTCTTCAGGCCAGAATACTGGAGTGGGTAGCTGTTCCCTTCTCCACGGTATCTTCCCGACCCAGGGATCAAACCCAGGTCTCCTGCATTGTAGGTGGATTCTTTACCAGTTGATCCACAAGGGAAGCCCAAGAATACTGGAATGGGTAGCCTATTCCTTCTCTAGCAGATCTTCTCAATCTAGGAATAGAATCGGGGTCTCCTGCATTGCAGGCAGATTCTTTATCAACTGAGTTATCAGGGAAGCTATCAATGAAATAGTAGGCCCTTAGTAAACTGATACTGATTTGATTTACTTGATTCCTAGCTATACTGGAATCTGATTGCAACTGCACTGATATTTAGGATAGAGTCAAAAAAAAAAATAAAAAAAAAAAAGGATAGAGTCAACAATAAGATTATTCTAATTCCCTTAAAAAATGATCAAGCTAGTATTGACACTCAAGAGAGAGAGACTTACTCAAAATAAATGATTTTTTTAGATATCTCCATTAAATGCAATGAGATATGTGTCTATTCTTGATAGCATCTTCCATGTGACATAAAGGACTCATCAGATCAAACTATAGATGCAGATAGAATCCCACATTCCCTCTCTGATCAGACACTATGAAATGCTTCCCAGGATGGTATTTGATAGTTGCCATTTTTAGTGATTGGTGCAGAGTTTAAGCGTCTGCCTGCAATGTGGGAGACCTGGGTTCGATCCCTGGGTTGGGAAGATCCCCTGGAGAAGGAAATGGCAACCCACTCCAGTATTCTTGCCTGGAGAATCCCATGGACGGAAGAGCTTGGTGGGCTACAGTCCACGGGTTGCAAAGAGTCAGACATGACTGAGTGACTTAAAAAAATTTTTTTAGTGATTAATACTATTATGAGTATTCATAATATTCTTAACTTTTAAAAGTGAAGTCCATGTACTTTTCATTTTCAGATCTACTTCATCCAATACCATATATAATATTTGAATTTGTTTACTGAACTGACTTTTTACCTATTGTCCTATTCGATGATTTCTGACTCTAAATGGAGCTTTTAGTTCAGTAGCATTCTGGAACATAAGTGCTGAGTTTCTTTCTTTTACTAGCTTCAGGGAATAATGGAGTGAAAAGGGCAGGACAGAGAATATATTTTATTATCTTAAAAATTATTTTGAACACATGTTGGGTTCTTAAGTCTTATGCTGCTGCTGCTGCTGCTAAGTCGCTTCAGTCGTGTCTGACTCTGTGCAATCCCATAGACGGCAGCCCACCAAGCTCCGCCGTCCCTGGGATTCTCCAGGCAAGAACACTGGAGTGGGTTGCCATTTCCTTCTCCATTAAGTCTTATAGAATTTATTATCTAAATTACCAGGAACATCCAAGCTTATTGACTGTTTCAGTTATATATGGGGTGCCATGCCAAATATTTTCACATACTTTATCTTGTTTAATCATTGCATAAACCTGATATAGGTCGGAAGAACCTGAGATCCACAGAAACGTTATTTATCAAAGATCACTTAAATGAAAAGTAAGGTCCTTTGAACTAAGAAATGCTTGCCTCAAAAGAATCACTTTTTTCCCTATACCATAGTACCTCATTCAACTTAGTTTATTATACTCCATTTAATAAGCATCTACTGAAAATGTAATGCATGCCATGCCCTATGCCATAAAACAGGATTGAGAAATAAAAAAGATATGGCTTTCATTTGGTAGGGGTTAAAGTCTACTGATCATGTGGGAAAATGATTTCCCCTCAATATTAAAAGAGAATTCCAAACCAGCATGTAAGGCATTCCAGGCCCCTTGCTGGGAGAAGACATCTGAAGAGGCACAGATGCCTTGAGATGCATACAGGAGATGCTGTACCTGGGACTCTGTAAGCAATTCAACATGGTGGGAGCTGGGCCGTAGGAAGGAGAGGGAGGAGGGGCTGTCTCCTTGTAGCAGCGAGTGTTGATAAATCCAACCAATCTTTCCATTCACAATAATTTTAAATTCTCTAGGGAAAAAGAATGGAGCTGCTCGTTTGACTGAATTAATCAGTTTATCAACTAAATTGATGATTAAATTCAGTGGGAAAATGCCTGATCATAATTTTTTAATAGATATGATTCTGGATTTCATTGCAGCTGTAGTCAGAAAGTTACTGCTCTCATGAAGAGATGGAATCAAATGTAGATCCCCTTCAAAGGCAGCTCCTGAAGTTGAGAGGTTGTGCTCCTTCAGTAGAGTCTACAATTCACTTGCATGACTGAGTTGGCAGATACAGACTTAAGACTGAGTGCAGCTTAGATTTTGTGAAGGCTCCATGACTTTGCTTGTTGAGAGGGGACTTACAGTAATGTCATAATCCTTTATGCTGTAATGTACACTGGCCGAGCATGAATATGGAAAAGCAAAGGAAAATACGGTTGTCACTTTTACCTCCAAATTGAGGAGGTAATAAAGACTGAATTTTTAAATAATGGGTCAGAATGTCTCAAACTTCTGAAAGATGTACTACTTTGGAATATGTCAGACAACATTACCATTTGGGCTTCCCAGATGGCTCAGTGGGTAAAGAATCCACCTGTAACGTAGGAGATGCAGGAGATGTGGGTTTGACCCCTGGGTCCAAAAGATCTCCTGGAGGGGGGCATGGCCACCCACCTCAGTATTCTTGCCTGGAGAATCACATGGACAGAGGAACCTGGCAGGCTACAGTCCACAGGGTCACAAAGAGTCAGACATGACTGGAGCGACTGAACATGCGCTGAACATTACCATTTAATATAACTTACTTGAATTTAGGTTAAATTATTGCTTACTGACAGAATTCAGTTGAGAGTCTATGACCCATGTGAAATGCCACCTCCCTTTTATGCAGTCTTTTCTAATTGCCACTGCCAGAATAATCTCCCACTGCTCAGAGAAAACAATGTTTTCTACCTTAAACTACAGCTATATATATGTACATGAGCTAATACTCTAGCCAGACTGTTTAGTCCTTGAAGGCAGTGGGATCCACATCTGACTTATTAAGTAAAATTCCCTTGGTTCTTGCAAGCCTTATAATTTGGGCATTTATTAAATAGTTATTGAATGAAATTTACCAAGGCATGCCAGAGTTTTTGGAGTAACTTGTTTTTATGACAATCAATGTTCTAAAATAAAGAAACGTTTACTTATGGAAATAGAAAACTAGAAAACTTACTTTATGACAATCAATATTCTAAAATAAAGAAACGTTTACTTATGGAAATAGTAAACTAGAAAACTTACTTGGGCTCTGGGATATAAATGTCTGCAAAATCAAGCTTGTATACACAAACCAGCTTTTATAGTATATGCAGGCACCTTATGGTAAAGTGTTTTACCTTTCTACATAATTTTGCATTTCACTAAGTGTAACTTTGTGAAAAGAATGCTTTCAGTTACTCCTCTTCCATGATAGTTTCTGGCAGGTGAATGAACATTCTGAACGTAAATTTCTGCAGCTGTTGCTGCTACTCTTTAGTCGCTAAGTTGTGTTCGATTCTTTTGCTACCCCATGGACTGCAGCCCGCAAGGCCCCTCTGTCTGTGAGATTTTCCAGGCAACAATACTGGAGTGCGTTGCCATTTCCTTCTCCAGGGGATATTCCTCACCCAGGGATTGAACCCGCATCTCCTGCATTGGCAGGAGATTTCTTTACCACTTAGCCACCTGACTTGTTTGCAAATGTTTACTAGACTGTGAAATATACTGTAAGGGCTAGGTAAGCTACTAGGGACACTTGTGATGAACTATGGGAACACTAATGCTCAATACTCAAGAGGGAGAGTACTTCAGGATTCTCCCAGTTCAATTCAATTGAAATATTCACAAACTTGGAAAGCATCAGTCTATATCAAGGGTTAGTTTTGCATCAAGATCTTTGAATCAAACATCTTATGAAATTTTGGTAAATCAGGTTTATTGCCTCTACATCTGGGAGGTCTCTCGCCTCTAAGTGTCCATGAAGAAATAGTCAACAGAAATTAATGGCAAATACAAATCCTTTCCTCTTCTGATTTACACAATCAATTTCTTTGGGAAACCATGGAAGCCCTGACAAACTTTTAATTTTCAGAAAACAAATGCCAAATGATCAAACAAAAGTCATATTAGCTGTAATCAGTCAAAATGTCACTTTTTCTCTAAATAATGTATAAGTAGTATAAATAAAGCTAAAAAATTACTACTTCAGAAGACAGTAGTTTTTCTTAAAAACAAGATACTAGGAGAAAATGGTCAAGTTAATTTTTATATGCCTTAGAAGACTTGGGGGAAAAAACAATAAAGACTGTTGTATAAATTATCTACAATTTGACCTGGGAAAGTTATTTAACTCCTCTGTTTTCTCATATACAAAATGAGGATAATAAGAATCTCTATCTCACAGGGTAACTATGGAAATTAAATGAGTTAAAATAAAATACAGTTTGTACTCAGTATCACAAGTTATGTACCTGTGGTTATTATAAAAAAATATTAATATAAAGGTAATTATTAGAAAAAATAAACCTTCTTAAAAATAAAACAGTATACTGGATTGACAGTAAACTTTAAAATACATGAATTTGTGCATTTCTAGTGAAATATAAACTAGGTACAAAAAGAATACAAAAATGAAAAAAATCTAAACTATTTTTAGTAATAATTTTTTTAGTGGTCACGATAGTATGGTGATTCTGAGACTATTATGTACGTATGGTATGATCAATAAAATGAACAATTATTATGGTGTCATTAGAGGTAATATTTTTAATGTTGAAAAAGGACATTAAAATCAATGACAGAAAATTTTACAATGAAGTCTTGTATTTGAACTGGAACTACTAGTATAAGCCAACATGTTAAAAAAATTTTAAGTCATTTCATGCTAAATGTCTAGAAATAATGACACCCCTCATATGCAGACTGTGGTTTCTAAAACTATTTCCCAGTAAATGAATCAGTAATTCTTAAAGAAATGATTGATTCTTGGTCTAGGCTGGAAAAGGTCCAAGAAAGCCTAGAAAATATAAACATACCAGACAGCAAAGAAGAAAGCAAAATCTCCTGGCAAGGAAAGACTCAGGAACCCATTTAAATAACCTCCCACCGCCCAAAGATGGGCCAATTTAATATCAATTAGGACGATAACAAATGGAGTTAAACGTATTTAAACATGAAATCTGTTTAAATCAATGAGTTAAAGAAACAGAATAAAATTTCACCAGTCACCTCTGGAAAGTGTAAGAAATCAATTAATTTTTAAAACTGATAACTAAAGGGAAAGGAGCAAGTATTCATCTCGCTTTTCCTATGTGATCTGTACCTCAGAGTAATCAAGTATTGGAAGGGGCTAAGTTTGATACAGAAGTAATCCAATTAATGAACCAAAGTGTGAGGACAGAATTAACACATCACCGTCCCATGACCCTTAGTGAATGAATTTGGGCGATGATCTTTATGACTAATAAATCACAGAGAGAGAGATGCATAGAGAGGGAAGTCTAGGCCACCATCCCTCGAAGTTATGCCAAAACAAAACAAAACAGCAAAACTGAACCTGAATCAAATCGATTCTCTAGCTCGAAATACCCACAGCAGAAAACTCAAGGGACAGAGGAAGAGGTTAAATGACACTATGTGGATAAAATCAGCAACATTCCTCAGATGTCGGAAACTTTACAGGACAAACAAGCTGACTTCTTCAAACAAAAAATTTCAAGGAAAAAAACGAAAAGGGAGGAGGGCTTATAAATCAATGGTAAGTTATATATATATATTTTTTAACAGATAGATCTCATCTGGATCCCAATTCAAACAATGTGTAAGACAAGAGATTATAAGTGGAGACATCTGCATATCAGCTATAATTAAACACACATAAACATATATATTCTTATATATTAAAGAATTATTGTTTTTTTTAATAGATGTGATAATGGTACAATGGGATTTCTTTGAGACTGTTATGTTTTAGAGAAATATACCGACATATTTCAGCTGGAATAAGATAAAGATGAAACAAGGCTGGCCACATGTAATTACCTAAGCCAGTTGATACATTACCTAAGCCAGTTTATATTTTTCTCTGTATTTCTGCTTATGATGACATTTTCCATAATAAAATATTGTCAAAAACTGCTTGTGCCATCTTGATATTGCAAGTGCAAAGGCATCTTTTCAACTCTTAAGACTGCAAGTCATCATAGGTTTTTCACATATTAGTGAGACTCTCCATAATTTTTAAGTGATCAAATCTGAAATTAATAAAATTACCCATGAAGTCCATGTTATCTAGTCTGTACACACCCAGGACTATAACTTGATATGAAAGGATTACAGAAATCCCTCTCCGAGGTTTATTGTCCTTAGAAAGGATAACGCATAGGTTTTATTCCATCTTTCTAATTAGTAATTTAAGCATATGTTCAGCATTTAACTCTAAATGTTTGCCTTTTCCCCAAGCTCGAAGACAGCTGTCCAAGATTTGAATGCCAGGAAACATTTAAATATCAACATCTGTTGAATTATGTTAATTTAGTGTAATATAATTGGGCATGAGTTGGAATTGATCAGAAGTATATGAAATAAACAAAAGGTAAATTCCCCAAAAATATCTTAGTATACAAACAAATCACTCTGGAGTGATGGAAAAATATTTCTAAAGAGTAAGGGCAAGGATAACACCATTGAGTCTTTTAAAAACATAGTTCTAATTCTATAGGACATTTTATGATACTTGAATTTATTTTTAAATTGGCTTAGAAGTGAAAGGTCGTTACTATTAGCTAAAAAGTGATAGTTAATAGTTTAATATATGAACCTGTTCATAAATTATTAGGTTAAACATTAAAACATTCTAATCATTTATATTTGCATTAAATTTTTTAGATTGTGGATGATTCCTGTTATATTATGGAGAGTTACATACCTCAGAAATAAGAGTGGATATAATTTCTGTTCTATAGACATAAAATAGTATTTTACATTGAAAGTGTTTTCTATGTGGCAGACGGATTTACTAGGTTTATTCTGGAGATTGGAAGGTACAAATTATCAAGTAGATGCTTTGCTTACTGTACTGCTGGTTTAAAACATTAATTTTTATATCAATTCTTTTACGAATCAGTTCCCTAACTGATCCTTTTATATCAAGACTGTGCCTGTTGTCCTGGGAAGTATTCCGGCACATATATGCACTGTATGAACAGATCCTTGAATGTCCCTGTAATGAAATTCTAATGCAGGGCTCAGGAGTGCTGCAAGCTGTTGCGATGTGGCCCTGCACGTGTGCAAACACCACTTCCTGGGGGAATCATCTCTGGGAGTTAAAGGTTAGCTCGGTGTCCATGCCCATTTAATCACAGGACCAATTTGGAGAGTGCCAACCGCGAAACAGACACCAGTCTTTAAGGAAGTGGACTTCAGACGACAAATTTATTTCAGCTACAGGTCACTGCAACAGCTTTCATATGCTAACTGTTCTCATTACTAGTGACCATGGCCAAATTCAACTGCTGTTCCAGAGGTGAGAGGCTGTGCATACTTTTAGTCATTTGAAAATATCTAGCTCATCTATCAGATTCTAAGAAAACAGGGAAGTAAAAATGAATGTTTCCCCAGAGTACTTGATTGCTTTTTTATTTACCATGCCCTGAATGTATTATATATTCCAAATAGCAACCCCCTTTTTCTTTTCTGTGTGGGTTATTCACATTAAATTTAAAAGCAATTGCTCAAAATTCTAATTGCTGATAATTTTCTTTAGGTGTAATCACAATTTAAAACAACTCTCTATAATCATTAGTTTAAAATTTTGGCAAGGTAGCTTAGAATTTTAGGATGCCAAAAGGACACGAGGCAGAACTGACTTTCTGAGAATATTGCCTTTTTAAAATAAATAATTCGGACATATAAAGAAAAATAGATTAACTAAATTCCTTAGAAAGCATTTATGCTGCATATGTGGGATGTTTCCAATTATTCTACTTTAAATACTTCCTCTACCTAGAACCTATTGAATTTTTAAAAAAATTAGAACACATTTGCTATTAAATGTATTTCAATTAAATAAATATGGAATGCATAGATTCAAATTAAAGTGACTATGTGAATACTTCCTAATTGTTCATTCACACAGTGATGGATGAATTAAAATAATCTGAAAGACAGTTTTCTATCTGGAGGATTAAATGCTAATTTTAGGTTTGGAAAGAAAAAAATAATAAAGGATTATAATTTCTTAAAATTACCATTTAAAAGCAGTTTCAAGCCATTATTTTAGAATGTAAATATTAAGTACACAAAATGTTGACTGATATAACTTGCTTTAAAATATGGTGTTGAATCATTAATTTTCTATGACAAAAGAGAATTTGTTTTAAATTAAATCTCTCCTACCATAGGATAGGTAATTCTCATTTTAAATAATTAAAATAAAGCATCACTTAGTTTGCTGATACACTTGATTTTGTTGATACATTTCTGTGAAAAGCAACACTAACCAAATAGAGTCCATGTCATTAACCAGTACTCTAATGAACAGTTATCCCAATTTATTAACAGCTGCTCAAGAATGTAGTAATTAATAGTTTCATTTATTTTTGGCAAACCTGCAAAATGACAAATAGTTTTGTATCTGTTGCAAATTAGTTCTCCTTCCCAAATAACAGATGACACTATGGGGAAGGCTGAGCAAACTGAATCCTTGAACATCTTTGGATCTTTAGAAGATCAAATAAAAAACAGCTGTAATTCTATTTGCAACAAAACACAGCGACTTGTATCATGACGTGAACACAAATATGCTCTGTATTAATGTAAATAGGAATGTTTTTTCTAATTTGATGGAAGAAGGTTGATATGAATGTGTGTGTGTGTGTGTGTCTGTGGCTGTGATGGGATTTTTGATCCTCTGATTAAATCTATTGCCATCTTTCATTTTAGAAGACTCTTTTTACTACTAATTGGGTAAGAAGGTGACAGCAAAAAAAAAAAAAATTCATTTTCCCCTCCTCATTACTAATTGATACACAAAAAGTTAGAGTACACAGCATCCAGGGAATTTCATGTCCTTTGCCACTTGTTCGGTACAGTTCAGTTGCTCAGCTGTGTCCTACTCTTTGCGATTCTGTGGACTGCAGCACGCCAGGCTTCCCTGTCCATCACCAACTCCCAAAGCTTGCTCAAACTCATGTCAGTTGAATGGGTGATACCATCCAACCCTCTCCTATCGTCCCCTTCTCCTCCTGCCTTCAATCTTTCCTAGCATCAAGGTCTTTTCCAATGAGTCAGTTCTTCACCTCAGGTGGCCAAAGTATCAGAGATTCAGCTTCAGCATCAGTCCTTCCAATGAATATTCAGGACTGATTTCCTTTAGGATTGAATGGTTTGATCTCCTTGCTGTCCAAGGGACTCTCAAGAGTCTTCTCCAACACCATAGTTTTAAAGCATCAGTTCTTTGGCACTCAGCTTTCTTTATAGTCCAACTCTCATATCCATACATGACTGCTGGAAAAACCATAGCTTTGACTAGATGGACCTTTGTTGGCAAAGTACTGTCTCTGCTTTTTAATATGCTGTCTAGGTTTGTCATAGCTTTTCTTCTAAGGAGCAAGTGTCTTTTAATTTCATGGCTGCAGTCACCATCTGCAGTGATTTTGGAACCCCCAAAAATAAAGTCTCTCACTGTTTCCATTGTTTCTCCATCTATTTGCCATGAAGTGATGGGACTGGATGCCATGATGTTAGTTTTTTGAATGTTGAGTTTTAAGCCAGCTTTTTCACTCTCCTCTTTCTCTTTCATCAAGAGGCTCTTTAGTTCTTTGCTTTCTGCCATAAGGGTGGTATCTCTGGATATCTAAGGTTATTGATATTTCTCCCAGCAATTTTGATTCCAGCTTGTGCTTCATCCAGCCCAGCAGTTCACATGATGTACTCTGCATATAAGTTAAATAAGCAAGGTGACAATATACAGCCTTGATGTATTCCTTTCCCAATTTGGAACCAGTCTGCTGTTCCATGTCCAGTTCTAACTGTTGCTTCTTGATCTGCACACAGATTTCTCAGGAGGCAGGTCAGGTGGTCTGGTATTCCCATCTGTTTCAGAATTTTCCATAGTGTGCTGTGATCTACATAGTCAAAAGCTTTGGCGTAGTCAGTAAAGCAGAAGTAGATGTTTTTCTGGAACTCTCTTGCTTTTACTAGGATCCAATGGATATAGGCAATTTGATCTCTCATTCCTCTGCCTTTTCTAAATCCAGCTTGAACACCTGGAAGTTTACAGTTCACATACTGTTGAAGCCTGGCTTGGAGAATTTTGAGCATTACTTTGCTAGCATGTGAGTTGAGTGCAATTGTGCAGTAGTTTGCGCATTCTTTGGCACTGCCTTTCTTTGGGATTGGAATGACTTTTCCAGTCCTGTGGCCACTGCTGTGTTTTCCAAATTTGCTGGCATATTGAGTGCAGCACTTTCACAGCATCATCTTTCAGGATTTGAAATAGCTCAACTGGAATTCCATCACCTCCACTAGCTTTGTTCATAGTGGTGGTTCCTAAGGCCCACTTGACTTCACATTCCAGGATGTCTGGCTCTAAGTGAGTGATCACACCATTGTGTTTATCTGGGTCATTAAGATCTTTTTTGTACAGTTCTTCTGTGTATTCTTGACACCTCTTCTTAATATCTTCAGCTTCTGTTAGGTCCATACAATTTTTGTCCTTTATTGTGCCCACCTTTGCATGAAATATTCCCTTGGTATCTCTAATTTTCTTAAAGAGATCCCTAGTTTTTCCCATTCTGTTGTTTTCCTCTGTTTCTTTGCACTGATTTAACACTAAGCAGATGACAAATATAATACTACTAATTATAAGTGAATTAAGTAAAAGTGAATTAAAAAATAGAAGTGAACTAAGTAAAAGTGAATTAACAAGTAGAAGTTTCTAAAAGATATTTTAAAATATAAGTCAAATTTAATAATATCAGCAATAAAAATATTTTTACTTTTGTGCATAAGTTAGCTTTTGTGCATCACAAGAATAAATGTAAATGGCAAAAATCATGTAAGTAAGGGAGCTGGACAAATTTTTGAAAAAGGTTACCAGATCTAAAACCTTGACTTGACCTACTATCAGTCTTTGTGAATGGCTTCTTAGAATGATGGGCTTCCCTGGTGGCTCAGCTGGTAAAGAATCCGCCTGCAATGTGGGAGACCTGGGTTCAATTCCTAGGTTGGAAAGATCCCCTGGAGAAGGGAAAAGCTACCCACTCTAGTATTCTGGTCTGGAGAACTGCATGGACTGTATAGTCCATGTGGTCACGAAGAATCAGACATGGCTGAGCGACTTTCACTTTCTTAGAAAGATAACAACTTATCACTAACATAAAAAAGGGTTAATGGGTTTAAAAAAGCATGATCTTTTCACGAATGGCACTTTAGTTAGTGTCAGGCATTGCTCTATGTATCTTTTACTGAGTTTCAATTGGGAAGTCTATATTGAACTTTCTTATACTAATCAAAGGTTATGAGAATGAGAAACAATGTGGAATTATTTAATTGCAAATTCAAATGAGGTAAAAGGAGAGAAAAAGATCTAATTGTGAGAAGCATAAAATTTGAATACTGAAATTAAAAAAAAAAGGGGGGGGTTAAGTATCAAGTCTGGAATTTAAGAGAAAGATACAGGTGAAAGAATAACTTTAGATGCTACTGGCAGTTTTATAAAACACTTAGGTGTGTGCACGCTCAGTCGCTAAGTTGTGTACAACTCTTTGTGACCGCAAGAACTTTAGCCTGCCAAGCTCCTCTGTCCATGGGCTGTCCCAGGCAAGAAAACTGGAGTGGGTTGCCATTTTCCTCTCCAGAGGATCTTCCTGACCCAGGAATCGAATCTGCGTCTCCTTCACTGGCAGGCATAGTCTTTATCACTGAGCTACCTACGAAGCCAATAAAATACTTAGGCACATTGTTTAAATGTTTAGCTGAGTGTGTGTGTGTGTGTGTTCCACTTTGGCTAATAAGCAGCTGCATGCAATGATAACTCAAAAACCAGGCCTGTTATTTATTAAATATTGACAGTGACAGTTAATACATGATGGTTTTTAAAAGTAACAGTTGTATATGCTTTCATGCACTTATATGCTGAAAGAGCTCTCTGTGTCCCTGAGTTTTATGTTTTCAAAGGCTTAAAGGTATGAAAAAAACACAGAATGGCATGAACAAACTCTAGACATGTATTCAATACTGTTGTTGTTTAGTCACCACGTCATGTCTGACTCTTCTACAACCCCATGGATTGTAGCCCGCCAGGCTCCTCTGTCCTAGGCAACAACACTAGAGTGCATTGCTATTGCTTTCTCCAGGGTATCTTCCTGATTGAACCCGCGTCTCCTGCATTGGCAGGTGGATTCTTTACCACTGAGCTACCAGGGAAGCCCCGCATTCAATGGGAGAGATAATATACAGTAAGACTAATATGAAATGTCATAGTAGGAAAATGAACAGAGAACATTGAAGAAATGGAAGACTGATTGGAAAATAAAACCCCGCAGATTAATCAAACAGAAACATTAGATGGGAATAATCAATGAAATCTAAACAAAAGAGGACTGTAAGACAGGAAAGATGTAACTTTAAGCCCTGCAATGCAAAATATTGGGAGAACACATTTACTGAACACATGAGGATACTGTCATGATGAAAAAAGTTCACACCACTCAATATCTGACACACTTACACTATAATAAGGGGCTCCCCACAGAGAATAAAAATGAAGCAACAAACTAAAAGATGTTTAAGATCAGCACCACTGGAATCAATTAGATCAAATTATACCTCTGTCAATAATCATTGTTTGTTTAAATTATGTAGCTCCTTTGTGGCTCAGCTGGTAAAGAATCTACCTGCAGTATGGGAGACCTGGGTTTGATCCCTAGGTCAGGAAGATCCCCTGGAAAAAGGATGGAGACCCACTCCAGTTTTCTTGCCTGGAGAATCCCATGGACAGAGGAGCCTGGCATGCTACAGTCCAGGGAGTCACAAAGAGTTTTAAATTATATAAACCTATCTTTTCCCCTTTGTACTTTTATTTTAACCTTTCCTTTTTTTTCTGAACCTTTGTGAATCAGTCACAACTTTGAATATAGGACCCATGAAGGATCACATCATAAAAGAATGGCAATGTTAATTATGTTTACAATAAGTATATGAACAAATAAAATGCATTAACATTTCATGAGCAACTCTCTGGATATGATGGAATGGCATGTGATGACAGGCACTGTTGATGGTGAATGCAGCTGGTGAGTGGACGTTTGCAAATGAGAAACAAGTAGGAAACTCAAAGGAGCATTGCCCTCTAGGGAGGTGGAGATATAGGAAACCTTGGAAAACAAAGTCCATCACTGATGAGAACTTCCTGAGATAATGGGCTGAAACTATGAAAGTGGGTTAGGTGTTTAAAGGAGACTTTCAGGTTGTTCCCTCCTTGGTACTGTCGGACATAAAACAGTCTAAGGAGTTGGAAAAGAGGCAATTCCCCAGCATCCATAATTGATTTAAAGAGCCTAGATGAACATGAAAGTGGATCTGGCAACAAAAGGAGAAATGCCACAAACTGCAAACCCAGAAAACTGCCAAACTGCATTACAGTTAGTGGCATTGGTGTGGCACTGGTAAATACGTTGGTAAAACCCTTCTATGGAGCTCTTGACTATTCCCCTGGGAGCTGAGGGTGAGATGGCTTACATTCCAGAGGTTAAAGCCACAACCACACAGCCCTTTGTACACTCAGATCTTCAGTGAGGAATGTGCACCTCAAGTGCGTACTGTAGTCCTGCAGGTCAAAATCTCAGCTTTGAGTCATTAACAGCAGACCACTTGTGCATTTATCTTTTCTTATGTGCCTGGTACGTTTCGGAAGTAAATGGTCCTAAGATTTATTGATTCCAATGCATTACAGTTCTCTTCTCTAACCTTTATAAGTTTCCATAAGTTGAAAAAGAGAAGTGCAGTCACTCAACCAAAAGGGGAAGAAAAGTCAAGACAATATTAAAAATACCAAGGAAAAAAATGGCATCAAGGGAGGAACAGAAAAATTCACACAGATAAAGAAGATAAACATTTTTCATCTTGAAATTAATAAACGTGTAACAAAATTTAAACTTGAGTCTTTCCTCGTGTTTGTTTCACCTTTACAGGTTGCCTCATGCCTAATACCACTGATAACCTCAGAAGGACAAGTTCCACCAAACAAGACTGAGAGCACGTGGAGAAAGCATGTTCAAAGAAGCAAGGTGAGCTCTTGGAAATGCAATGTATTAGAGAACTTTTTTAAATCCATAAAAGATTTGAGATATACCATTAATAAAACTGCCCAGGAATCTTTGAAGGCAACAGTATAGAAAAGTTTAAAAAAAAAAATGGAGGGTCATTTAAAGGTGCTCCAACAGCCAAATAAAAGGAGAAGAGAGAAAATGGCAACCACTGGAAATTGAAGGCACTGGAGCAATGTCTTCACAACTCGGAGGCAAAATGGTTTCCAAAGCAGAATTCAATTCCTGGTGAAATCAATTAATGTGAGACTAGAATAAAGACATTTTCAGAGATGCAGAGTCTCACAAATATAACCACACCTGTTCTCTTTTTCAGAAAGCTCAGGAAAAAAAAAAAAAAAATGGCATGGGATCCAGGGAAAAGGAAATTCCACATAGGAGAGAGATGAACAAATCCCTTCGGGTGATAAGTCAAGAGGGATCCTAGGACATCAGATATACAACAGGTCCAGACAGCAAACAATTAATAATGAATCTGAAAATGGATGGCTCCAAAAAAAGGCTGCCATCAAGAAAGAGAATTGAGGGGAGTTAACCTGCCTCTTGAGAAATCTGTATGCAGGTCAGGAAGCAACAGTTAGAACTGGACATGGAAAAACAGACTGGTTCCAAATAGGAAAAGGAGTACGTCAAGGCTGTATATTGTCACCCTGCTTATTTAACTTATAACTCCAGTACTTTGGCCACCTCATGCGAAGAGTTGACTCATTGGAAAAGACTCTGATGCTGGGAGGGATTGGGGGCAGGAGGAGAAGGGGACGACCGAGGATGAGATGGCTGGATGGCATCACGGACTCGATGGGACGTGAGTCTGAGTGAACTCCGGGAGATGGTGATGAACAGGGAGGCCTGGCGTGCTGCGATTCATGGGGTCTCAAAGAGTCGGACACGACTGAGCGACTGAACTGAACTGAACACTTCTATGTAGAGGTGGTTGATAAACTGAGGTTGGCACAAACTTAGAAAACAAAGCAAATGAAAAACAAGATAATTATGTCCACAACAGAAAAGTTATACATCTATAAATAATATCTACATATGTAATCATACTAATGCAAACAACGAATATTAACTTGGTTTGTTAATATCAATTATATTATGATATAATCATTAGGGAACAAGAAGGAAAGAAATGCAAATATGGTGTGTTTGTGTGTGTGTAGGGCAGAGCAGGAAGTCAACAGGTAATACTAAACTAAAACCTTCAAAAAACAGTAATGTAAGTATGTAGTTAATTTAAGTTAATACTGGAAGAAAGAGCTAATAGTTAAAAGTAGGTTCTTTTGGAGTAAGAAGTTAGAGAATGGGGAAAAACAAGAGGTGGGGCCTACTGTACTCTGTTACGTCTTATGGAATGACTTAATGTTCTAAATTATGCATAAGAAAAATAGGATAAAATAAAATTTAACAAGTGCTTAGGAAGCACACAGATGGAAACAGATTTATAATAATTAACATTAAGAACTCATATTTTAAATGTTTTATGGGCATAAATTCGTAGATTCCTTATAGCAATGTTATTAGATAAACACAACTAATTAGTTTATTTCACAGATAAATAAACTGAGGGACAGAGAGGTTGAGTATTATCTCAGGGTCGCCCAGCTGGTGAGTGGTGAAGCCAGGATCAGAAGTCAGAATTGCAGAGGCTGCACCGAGACACCGAGACAAGGATTCAGCCTTCTGCCATGGGATCAATTTCAAATTCATTTAGCAGGTATTTTATGCAGCAATATATACTGTTGACGTGACGGGCATTGTTTCTGATACTGGGGATACACCAGTGAGTAAACCAAAGATTTTGCCCTCATTAAGCTTAAAAGTAACAGAGACAATGAGGGGTAGTAGAGGCGAGAAGGAAGACACAGAAGCAGAGCCGGTAGAGAGTGGGACTTTCGTACACTGAGACTTAAAGGAAATGGGGAGCAAGCCACACGGAAGGGTGTTCTAGGTGGGGGGGAAGAGAAGTGCAAGGGCCCTGAGATTCAAGTGGGGTTGGCATGTTGGAGAACAGGAAAGAAGCCACTGCATCTGCAGCAGGTGAGGAACATAGTACCTCCTTGATCTTCCTCCTTGACCTCCTCCAAGTGGGAGGAGAGGAGGTCAAGGAGGAAACAAAGAAGGGCAGGGTCAGATCAGATATGCCCTTAGTGGCCAAGGTGAAGACTTTGGCTTTTACTTGGAATGGAACAGAAAGCCAGTTAAGATTTTACTAAGCATGCGGCTGCTGCTAAGTTGCTTCAGTCGTGTTCGACTCTGCGACCTCACAGACCGCAGCCCATCAGGCTCTGCTGTCCACAGGATTCTCTAGGCAAGAATACTGGAGTGGGGTGCCATTTCCTTCTCCATTTACTAAGTATATATATCTGCTATATCTTAATGAGGTGTAGTTGGCATAAGCAAAACACACCGATTTTTTTTCGGTCGTGCTGTGAGGCCTGCAGGATCTTAGTTCCCTGGCCAGGGATTGAAGCTGTGACCCCTGCAGTGACAGCTTGGAGTCCTAGCCTCTGAACCGCTAGGGAAGTCCTGCACTACTTTTAAAGTGTGCAATTTCCTAAGTTTTGACATATGCATATACATGTGAAACCTTCACCATAATCAAGATAATGCAGATAGCCATCACTCCAACAGTTTCTTAATGCCCCTTTGTAATCCATTCCTCCAGGACCTCCCTGGCCCTCATCTCATGCCTATGTAACAACTGACCCACTTTTAGTCACTATAAATTAGTTTGCTCTATGGCATGAGGGACAGGCTAGAGTTCATCAATTTTTTCTTTTGCAAATGGATACTCAGTTTTTCCAGTAACATTTGCTGAAAATAGCTCCCCATCCCCCAACTAAAGTAACTTCGTACTTTGTCAAGAACCAACTGCATGTAATATGAAGTGAAGTGAAGTGAAGTTGCTCAGTTGTGCCTGACTCTTTGCGACCCCATGGACAGTAGCCTGCACCAAGCTCCTCCATCCATGAGATTTTCTAGGCAAAAGTCCTGGAGTGGGTTGCCGTTTCCTTCTCCATGGAATATTCCCGACCCAGGGATCAAACCCAGGTCTCCCGCATTGTAGACAGATGCTTTACCATCTGAGCCACCATTTCTTTGATCTATTTTTCTATTTTTGCACCAATACCACATTTTCTTGATTCCTACAGCTTTGTAATTAAGTCCTGACATCAGGTAGTGTTAAAATTTGGCTATTTAAGTCCTTTGCATTTTCATACAAATTTTTGCATTTGCTTGTCAATTTCTACAAAACAGCCTCATGGTATTTTTGTTTGGGCTATACTGAATCTGTAGCTAAATTATTGGAGAACTGACAGCTTAAGAATATTGAGTCTTTTGACTCATGAACAAGGTATCTCTCACCAGTTACACAGACCTTTTAAAATTTCTCTCAGCAACATTTTCATACACCAAAAAATATGGTAAAATGCTTAGGGATAAATCTGATAAAATATGTGTAACACCTATACAATGAAAACTCTAAAATACTGCTGAGGAAAACTGAAATAGACTTAAACATTTGGTTCTTAATTATGTGTTGTATCTCTTGCTTTATATAGCTATTTTCTTCCTGTACCTCCTTTAGTTAATATTGATAACGCTAATCAAATTTTTTTTGACTTATCCTAACATTTCTGATTTCTGTTGGAGTCTGTAGTCCAATAGATTGTTGTTATTTTTGAAAGGCTGTTTTCTCCTCAAAGGTCTTATTAACCGATTCTATGAGGCAATGCTATAGGCAAAGGCCAGTCTTCTGTGTCAGTCCAAAGCAGTTCAGGAATTGGAGGTGAATGAACCTGACTTAAGAGTACAGAGGTCCAAGCACCAGAAAACCACAATCACCACAGTCTTCTTCACAAAGTAATTCCTCTGTCAGAAAAACATTCCCCTTCCTCATTCTCAGAGAAAACGAGAACTGTAATCCTCTAGCCCTGCGGTTTACAGGGGGCCGAGTGGAGACACGATAATTTGTCATCTGGTCCCATCAAGCTTTCCTAGCTCTTCACAAAAACAGCACTGTGAGCTGCCCTGACTTTATCCCTGAAAACTCCTGGACCAGCGACCTGAGCCTTTCTGTAAGGGGCAGATGTCATATATCCCTTGGCCATGGCCCATGATATGAAAGAACTCCAAAGGTTCTGCTCACATCTTCTTCCTCCCTCACTCAGGCTGAACTGCCTCTTGCCTCAGGTCAGAGCACACAAGCACATTGTGTGTATCCTTATCTCACAAACACAAGTTCAAAATAGCACCCCCCTCCTGGCTTCCCAGGTGGCACGAGCGGCAAAGGACCTGCCTGCCAGTGCAGCAGACGTAAGAGACGCGGGTTTGATCCCTGGTCGGAAAGATCCCCTGAGGAGGAAATGGCAACCCACTCCAATATTCTTGCCTGGAGAATCCCATGGACAGAGGAGCTGGGCGGGTACAAAGAGACTTGACTGAAGCGACTTAGCACGCATTCATGGTTACCTTAATACTGGAAACGTCTTATAGATTTCTGCTTATTTTCTCTTTCTAAAAGGAATGAGGCTAAAGCTGAAACTCCAATACTTTGGCCACCTCATGCGAAGAGTTGACTCATTGGAAAAGACTCTGATGCTGGGAGGGATTGGGGGCAGGAGGAGAAGGGGACGACCGAGGATGAGATGGCTGGATGGCATCACGGACTCGATGGTGGTGAGTCTGAGTGACCTCCGGTAGTTGGTGATGGACAAGGAGGCCTGGCGTGCTGCGATTCAAGGGGTCGCAAAGAGTCGGACACGACTGAGCGACTGAACTGAACTGAAATACCTGCTGGGTTGATCTTAGAAGACAGAAGTGGGCATCTTATAGTTTAGAATCAGTAATCTTATAACTGAGAATCTTGAACTTGCAACAGGAACTGGGACCAAATTTCTAATATAAAACTTCCAAGTAGTCAAGTTTCCTCTAACTACCATCTTAATGCACCCATAAGTTAATATATTATCATTATGATTTTTTGAAATGAGTTATTTTAAACTGTATTTTTAATTTCAAACTTTAAAAAATTATCTTTTTCTAAAGGATTTTCCTTAATCATATTCAAGTTAAAGAATATGTTCTTTATGATACATATTCATTAAAATTTGTTGGTAGTACCTTTGGCCTGGTAAGTGATAAATTTTGGAAAATATCACATGTGTCTTTGAGAAGAATGTATGTGGGTGAAAGGGCTTATAAATAACATTACGTTTGTTAGTCCTTTGTTATGCAAATTTTCTGATGGCTTAAGCTATCAGTAATATGAATGCTCTATTGAAGTGGGAGCGCCAAGATGGTGGGTTAGTGAGTTTCTCCATTCATTGACATTAATATTTACTTTACATATTTTTGCAGCTACTTTAATGTACAAAATAATAAAATCATTAATCTTTTTGGTAAGTTGAACCTTTTATCATTAAATAATGATTTTCTTAAGATTGTTAAGGCTTTTGTTCTCAAGTCGGTTTGTTTGGTATGAGAGCTCTCTTTTACAGTATATCTTATACATGCTCTTCCATCTTTTAGTTTTCCAACTTTCTTTTGGCATTATTTCAGGTGTGTCTCTTATAAAGAACATATAGTTGCATTGTAAAAGAAAAACCAAATCTGCTTAGCTTTGTTTTTAAAAAAATTTAATCCATAAATATTTATTATAGTTACTAATACATGGACTTGATTCAGTTTTCAATTCTTTTTTCCCTCTGGGTCCCATTTTTTCTATGCTTCTTTTTCCTTCTTGACTTTTTAAATGGATTTTTTGAGGGGAGTAATATTTTATTCCATTCAACCCCACCCCTGCCAACCGGCTTGGAATTTACATACTCTATTTTTTTTAAGAAATTAAAATTGAGAAATTAAAATATATTTGTTAAGAAATTAAAAATAAAAATAGTTGCAATATGTGCTATTCTAAATCTTTTCATAAAAGTTAGTTACATTTCCAGAACAAAAACTTTGAGTGGCATTACTTTTGATGTCTGACTTTATAGAAGACATCTAAGCTTCCCTGGTGGCTCAGAGGTTAAAGCATCTGTCTGGAATGTTGGAGACCCAGGTTCGATCTCTGGGTCGGGAAGATCCCCTGGAGAAGGAAATGGCAATCCACTCCAGTATTCTTGCCTGGAGAATCCCATGGATGGAGAAGCCTAGTAGGTTACAGTCCACGGGGTCGCAAAGAGTTGGACACGACTGAGCGACTTCACCTTCACCCTTCACCTTATCATCATCAAGGATGATGGACTTTAAGTTAGACTTTATCATCATCAGCATTGTCAATCTAATATGCTGTTATTTTCCATTATCTTAGATTGTCTTTTGAAAAGCCTTATAAATTACACATTATAATTATTAATTTATATAAACAATAGTTGTTTAAATTTACTGAAATCTTTAACCATTTATTGGCTTAGTATTCATTTTTTCATCTTAGACTTTCTGGGGAGATCATTCTCTTGAAATACATCTTTTAAAAAGTCTTCTAGCAAATGTCATGAGGAAACTTTCTTAGTTTTTGAAAATCTTAAACTGTTTTTACTTCATCTTCATATGTGACAGAGGTTTTTTTCTAGGTACATAGTTCTATGCTGACAATGTATTTTCACCCAGTGCTCTGAAGACTTGTCCACTCTCTCTGGTATCATTGTTGATACCCAGAAACCTGATGATGTACATTCTTCTGTAGTAATTCATCTCTTATCTCTGAATTCTCTTAAGCTCTCTTTGTTTTTGGAGTACTACAGTATGCTACTAGGTGTGGATTTCTTTTTGTTTATTCTAGTTGGTATTCATTGTGCTTTCTGTATAGATTTATAACTTTTAGCTGTTTTGGGAATTCTTAGCCAACATCTCTTCAACATTATGTTTTTTTTCAGCCTTTCTATACTCTCCATCAAAACCTCTGATCAAATATATCTTAGACCTTTTCTGTGTCTCTTAACCATTCTTTCATTTTTCCATCACCTTATTCAATATTTTTATGCTACATTCTAGCCTACTTCTTCAGCTGTATCTCCATTTCACAATCATACTTCTCATTTCTAATAATTATATATTTTGATTCAATTCTGCTTGAACAATTCTAACAGCTATCTGTTGCTTGCTTATTTTATTTCTACAAACATGGCATCCATAGTTATTTATAATCTGTCTAAAATTTCTTTAACCCATACTTTATAATTTTAGGATCTGACCTTCTTAGGGGTAACTATATTAGTTTTATGTTGACTATCACTGACCTGACAGTCAACTTATTATATGTGATAGTTTTTGACTGTCTCAGTTCAGTTCAGTTCAGTCGCTCAGTCGTGTCCGACTCTTTGCGACCCCATGAATCGCAGCACGCCAGGCCTCCCTGTTCATCACCATCTCTCGGAGTTCACTCAGACTCACATCCATCGAGTCAGTGATGCCATCCAGCCATCTCATCCTCGGTCGTCCCCTTCTCCTCCTGCCCCCAATCCCTCCCAGCATCAGAGTCCTTTCCAATGAGTCAACTCTTCGCATGAGGTGGCCAAAGTACTGGAGTTTCAGCCCCAGCATCATTCCTTCCAAAGAAATCCCAGGGTCGACCTCCCTCAGAATGGACTGGTTGGATCTCCTTGCAGTCCAAGGGACTCTCAAGAGTCCTCTCCAACACCACACCTCAAAAGCATCAATTCTTCGGCGATCAGCCTTCTTCACAGTCCAACTCTCACATCCATACATGACCACAGGAAAAACCATAGCCTTGACTAGACTAAATAAGATTTATGTTAGCTTCTACAGATATGTAGTAGGTTCTCAGTCAGGGTTAGTTTGTACAACATGGTACTTGGAAGTTACATAGTTTGCTTGGGAGTGTTAAAAACAGTGGCAAGCACCCTAACAATGAGACAGTGAGAGGGCTGCCAAGGTCAGTTATCTTGTTAAAAGTTGGGTTAATGTAAATCTCAGGGCAGTCGTTCTGATCAATATTCTGATAGCTATTTTCACTAAAATAAAAATGAAGTCTTTAGAAACAACACATGCAAAATTTGGAAATGTGCTGTCTAAAACAATAAACTGGGGACACTTCTTTCTAATATGAAAAAAAAAAAATAGCATTGACTAAGCAATACAACCCTAAGCACTTTAAAAAGAGTGTATTTTCTATATACTTATTTATATATTATTAAAATAAATATACATGTTGCTCTGTCACAAAACCATTTAAGTTTTAGGGAAAAGATTAATTCTATTTTTATAGTTAAAAGTAATTATTCCTAATCCTTATCTAAAATTCATAAGTTATGGATTATGAACAGAGATTTTCTTCTAAAAATGCATTCTTTATTTTTTGTCACCTTTAAAAAATACAAATAAAATGATATATTTCTATTCATTACTAGTAATCCTGAAGTAGGTTCTGATAGATGACACATAAAATAATGCTTTAGAGCCAAAGGCACCCTAACTATAACTCATCATATTCATAGTGGATTCCCTGGTGGCTCAGCGGATAAAGAATCTGCCTGCAATGCAGGAGACCAGGGTTTGATCCGTGGGTTGGGAAGATCCCCTGGAGAAAGAAATGGCAAGCCACTCCAGTATTCTTGCCTGGGAAATCCCATGGACAGAGGAATCTGGTGGGCTACAGTTCACGAGGTTGCAAGAGTAGGATACTACTTAATGACTAAACCACCATGCATACTGGTATGGGAAAAAAAATTACACGATTCAATGATCAGGAGAAAAGGTGATTTTAAACTGCTTACCTGCTGGCTGTTTTCACAGAACAGTTTTTCTTGTGTCCTCTTTCAGCTCGGTTATCTCTCAGGAGCTGATGCTATCCAAAGTGTTTAAAACAAAGTTGTAGAAACAAAAATATTTTCATTATATTATTTCGTAAGTAGAAAAGTATGCTTCTCATTCAAAGGGACTATATTTATTCACTTGCATTACTTTTTTTCTTTTTTTTTTTTTTTACCAGTTTTTCTTAAAATGAAGACGACAAATTTTGCTAGAGATGCCACTGACACATTTCTGAAAATGTCACTAAGACATGCCAATGCTTCCCTGACAGCTGAACAGTTCTCAGAGTCACTTAATGTACAGCCTAGAGCTGGACGTCTAGAACTCAGCTCTAATGCTGGCTCTCTGGATGGTCCTGGTTAAAGTCAGGGAACCTCTCTTCTCCAATGCTTCTACCATTGCATTCAGCTGTGAGCTTTTTGGGGCTTTGTCACCTCCGATGACATAAAATATCTAATCTTACTTCTCCGTATTTAGTGGCCTAACATGGTAAAGAAACACTTAAAAACATTCCTTTTCAAAGAAATTACTGGCTTGGAAATATATAATTAGAAAAAATATATATCTGACTGCCTCCTCAAAATGCCTCACCACCCAACTCCCCTTCACACTTGCTTTATTCTAACTAATTGGAAAGAAAGAAAAGCAAGTAGTCAATACTTTTTGCTATGTGTATACTCAGACTGTAGCTTATCTCGGTTATGCAGAAATGTGATTATATGCAAGACTGGGCTAATGGGAAGTTGTACAGCATATTAGAAATTAACCCTAATAAAAATAGAAAGCTTAGAGCAGTAATTGTGCAGGATAGATCTGGGTTCGAATCCCAGCTGTACCAGTAACAAGTCGCTAAGTTTTAGAAATAAGTCTATCAATTTGTAAGCTGTGTAATATCTCTAAGTCCCAGTTTCTACCTGGAAAATGAACATAACAATACTATCCACCTGTAAGGCTGCTGTGAGTGTCAAATAAGATAAACCATGTAAAACACTTAGCACTAAGACCAGAACATAAAAAGTGCTGAGTAAATGGCTCAAATGCTACAATTATAATTAATGAACCTGATTGTCAGTGGCTATTGTCTGACCAGTATCAATAACTTTTAATGATTTAACTGCTTTGAACTATCTAATGACAACATTTAGAGTCCATTACTAGCCACATTTGGCCATCTTTGAGAAGGAATAGAACTTAATTAGATCACAAAGAATGTGGTTAGAACATTATTTCAGGAAAGTCTTAACTCAGTAAGTCTACCTTAAATTTCTCCTAAATATTGGCTTCTTTCCATCCCCACGAACCACATTCCAGTCTGGACCATCATTTTCCCTCACCTGTAGTGGTCTCTCCAGTGGCCTCCCTGCCTCCAGCCTTGCTCCCATCTAAGTCCACTCTCTACACTGAAGCCAGTCATTCTAAAACTAGATGTTATTACATTATTCTCCTCAGATCACCCCCCCACCACCACCACAAATCTTACACAAGGCTCTCATGGCCCTACATAATTTGATTGTATTTCTAAACTTGCAATTTATTATGCTTCTTTCTACCCCAACCTAACCTCCTTACTTCTAAATAATGTATTCCAGCCATTCTGACCTTTTTAGTTTGGAATGTGTACCATATTCTTGCTCACCTTTGGCCCTTTGCTTCAGTTATTCAGTCTGCCTGTGTCTCCAAAGTCCAGCACAGTGTCTGGGACATTTTTAGTGTTTAATAAATATTTGTTGAATGAATGAACGAATGAGATAAAGAAACAGGCAATGATATCTAGTATCTGATATGTAGCTGAAACAGTATCTCATTATTACTACTTATAGAAAATAGCTAGTTTATCTTAAGTCCATTAATCTGAAAGTGTTTCAATGTAGAAACACTTCGTACCATGAAAACTAAATTGCTTCTGAAAATTAAAAAAAAAAAAATTAATTACTTTGGCATTTCTAATTCTAGTGCCTTTGTAAAAAAACATATTCAAACCAACATTTGTGACACAGATAGCTAGAGGTGACATGATAAAATCTCTACCACCGCCTTCAATTAATAGTAGTAGTTAACTAAGTTTTCTAATTTTTAGATAAAAGATAGATATGGGACCACTATTCCTGTTATTTGTGTTAAAACAGTTTAAACAAAGAACACAAAAAGTCCCAAACATACTTCTCTGAAATAAAGGAATTCAACAATTTAATTAAAAAAAAAAAAAAAAATGCAACAAATGACCAAAATAAATGTTAGGCTGTGTATGGAACTCTGAGGTCAGAGATCCTTCTATTAGAGTCACATGAAAATTTCTTTCTCAAATGTATAGTTTTGATGGGCTTTGTAGGGACAAATACTGGAATCATTTAACATAATTCACCTATATTAAAAAGTCATCACACAAAATGAAGCTCCGAGAAAAAAAATACAGGCTCAGATCTCTGGGTCATGAATTTAACAAGTTAATACAGGAACCTAGATCTTATCAGGGGGCAAAGATGAAAAAATTAATCCAGACCTATTTCAACAGAAAACATGCATTTGCATTTGAAAGATTCCCAACATGTGTCTGCTCTGCCCCCAAAGAACAAACAAACAAACAAAGGGTGGCAGAGGGCTGGGGTCAGGGAGGGGGAATCAGATCAGGAATTGATGGCAAGACACAAGAGGCCTGGAGCTCTGCTCTGACAAGCAAGAGGAGCTCATCAGGCTTGGGGAGAGTCTTCATTCCTCTTATTGCTAACATTTCCTGTCTTTCTTGGACTCCTATCAGTGTCACAAGTGAGGTCAGTGTTCAGGGTTCTGACTCAACAATGTCAACTCCAGTTAATAACAGAACTTCTGAATATGGTGCGAAGTGCTTCTTACCTCCAGCTCTCAGATTGCTGGACTTAGGCCAAGCGGAGAGACAAGTCCCTTATTAGTGACCTGCAGATGTATATTAAAAAATGACTCACGTAAGAATGACACAGACATTCATAAACACAAAACCTAGTACTATGTGAGGTCTTACAAAAGGCACACAATTTTAAAAACTGCTGAACGAAAACAAGGAAGAGACATGTTCCACGTATATCATGGCTGCTCCTGTGGCAGAAAGGGAGCTGAGGATTTCTGTGGCTATTCGTGATTATTTTAAAAAGATTATTAAAAGTTTCACATCCTTAACACAAGAGGAAGAAGGAAGCAAAGAGCAGAATTCCTGCTCCACAGCAATAATCTCTTAATCACCTGATATTCAGAAAGGATTCACGCTCAAGACTGTTTCTGTTAGCAGCCACTTTTCAGGGACCTTCTCAAATGTCTACAAAAGAATTTCAAATCTCTCCATACTTGGCCTTTCACAGGGTCCTCACCTTAAGAGGAGAACTAAATAATCTCTAAACAACGACCTATGGCTCCTTAAGATACTAGTAAACTCATTCAAAATGTCATACTATTTAGATATTCAAGGACGAAAACCCTCACCATTAAAACACACACACACACACATACACACACACACACACAAATGAGGCTGCTTATAGCTGCTTCTGTTTCCTTACTTTCACTTCTAAACCAACTTTCACATGTTGCTTCTGTGGTCTCTATGATGCCCTCTCAGTGGTTTCCTGCAACATTTATCAATATACTATAATTACTGCTTTCCTACCCAGATTTTAATCACCTTAGAGGAAAAGTTATTTATTTATTTTTTAAACAAATATCTCTTTTTTGTAAAAATAGAGTACTTGATAGGTAACGACTGATGAACAATAGTGATTTACTAAATGTGTAAAAAAGAAATGTTAAGTGAGCATGGTGTAAATGAAATGGGACTTTGCATTAGAGAACAAAAAGGAATCATAAGATGGGGGAAAGCAGTGAAGGGTGGGATTTCAAAAGTGAGGTTAATACTATCATTTCTTTATGTTGGTAAGTTGATATGGGGAAAAAAAGGGGGTGATCATGCATGCTGACAGTCATTCATTCAACAATATATTGAAGGATTTTGTTTCTTCATGGTCTTGCATTTTATCACTTGGACCTAAGATTTAGCCAATAGTTCACTGAGATTCCCTGGTGGCTTAGATGGTAAAGAATCTGCTGCAATGTGGGAGACTTGGGATTGAACCCTTGGTTGGAAAGATTCTCCAGAGAAGGAAATGGCAACCCACTTCCAGTTTTCTTGCCTGGAGAATCCACATGGATGGAGGTGGGCTACAGTCCAAGGGGTCGCAAAGAGTTGGACACGACTGAGCAACTAACACTTTCACTGGGCTAGTTACAAGTTGAAATAAGACATTTTAAATCCCTCAAAACATGAGTAGATTGCATGTGCTTTTATATACACACATACATGTGCAAACTGTTTCTCATTATTCACTGATTCTGTATTCACAAATTTACCCATTTGCTAAAATGTACTTGTAATGCCCAAATCAGTACTTCTGGTGCTTTTGGAGTCATTGGCAGACATGCACAGAGTGGGAGAAATCTGAGTTCCCGTTACTGCATGTTCTCAGCTGAGGTCGGACAAGACGATATCTATCTTTTCGCTTTGGCTCTCTTACTGTAAACAAGTGTCTTTTGCCTGGTTCGTTCAATGCTACATTATTTATTCATTTTTTTTGCATTTCTGTCTTCTTGTTTTCACCTTCATTGTTTAAAATAGCCTTCTAGTACAGGGCTGACCTGCAGTCTAGTCTTCCCCAGTGCAAGAGAATTGTGATGGACCTTGTAGAGAAAATATGTTCATTAGACAAGCTCCCTTCAGGCATAAGTTACAGTGCTGCTGGCCATGAGTTCAATGCTAACAAATCAATAATATGTATTAAATATGGTGTCTTTAAACAGAAATACACATCAAACAAGGATATGTATTGATCAGTTAATGAAAATGTGGCCAGAGGTTCTCAGGAACCTAACCCTGTATTTTTCCTGGAAGTAGTTTTTTCAGTATTTGCTACTTTAGGGTTCTTACCAACCTCATAGACTATAGCTACTACAAAAAGCAAGCATCAACTGTGTTCCTTAACTAATAACCTATCTAGACAGGATTAAAATCTGAAATGGTATATCAAAGCTTAAGCCAAAGGCTAATCCAAAAATCTGTTTCAAATATTTAAAAAAAATTAAAATGATGCATCAACTTTCTTGTCTATATCATATTAGCTATTTGTTAATTTTTAACTGCAGAAAAAAGTTTCAACTGCAGTTAGATTATAATCTAAAGCTCAGATTTATAACAATCACTTTAGTATTTCTCAAATTCTAGACCAAAACCATCCCAAGAAACAGAAATAGAAAGCAAAGTGGTTGTCTGAGGAGGCCTTACAAATAGTTGATAAAAGAATAGAAGTGGAGAGCAAAGGAGTAAGGGAAAGATACACCCAAATGAATCAGGGTTCCAGAGAATACCAAGGACGGTTAAGAAACCTTCTTAAGTGAACAATGCAAAGAAAGAGAGGAAAACAACAGATTGGGAAATACTAGAGATCTCTTCAAGAAAACTGGAGATACCAAGGGAACATTTCATGCAAAGATGGGCTCGATAAAGGACAGAAATGGCGAAGACCTAACAGAAGCAGACGATATTAAGAAGAGGTGGCAAAAATATGCAGAAGTACACAAAAAAGGTCTTAATGTCCTGAATAACCACGATGGTGAGGTCACTCACCTAGATCCGGATATCCTGGAGTGTGAAGTCAAGTGGGCCTCATTACTATGAACAAAGCTACTGGAGGTGATAGAATTCCAATCAAGTTATTTAAAAATCCTCAAAGATGATGCTGTGAAAGTGCTGCACTCAATATGCCAGTACATTTGGAAAACTCAGCAATGGCCACAAGACTGGAAAAGGTCAGTTTTCACTCCAGTCCCAAAGAATGTTCAAACCACAGCACAACTGTGCTCATTTCATATGTTGCTCATTTCATATGTTAGCAAGGTAATGCTCAAAATCCTTCAAACTAGGCTTCAATAGTACATGAACCAAGAACTTGCAGATGTACAAACTGGATTTAGAAAAGGCAGAGGAATCAGAGATCAAATTGCCAACATCCACTGAATCATAGAGAAAGCAAAAGAACTCTAGAAAAACATCTACTTCTACTTCATTGACTACAATAAAGCCTTGGACTCTGTGGATCACAACAAACTATGAAAAATTCTTTAAGAGATGGGAATACCAGACCACCTTACCTGCCTCCTGAGAAATCTGTATGCAGGTCAAGAAGCAACAGTTAGAACCAGACATGGAACAATGCACTGGTTCAAAATTGAGAAAGGAGCATGTTAATACTGTATATTTTCACCCTGCTTGTTTAATTTATATGCAGAGTACATCATGTGAAATGTTGGGCTGGATAAATCACAAGCCGGAATCAAGATTGCCAGAAGAAATACCAACAACCTAAGATATGAAGATGATACTACTCTGACGGCAGAAGGCGAAGAGGGACTGAAGAGCCTCTTAATGAAGGTAAAAGAGGAGAGTGACAAAGCTGGCTTAAAACTCAACATTCAAAAAACAAAGATCATGGCATCCGGTTCCATCACTTCATGACAAATAGATGGGGAAAAAGTGGATAGTGACAGATTTTATTTTCTTGGGCTCCATCACTGCAGATGGTGACTGCAACCACGAAATGCGCCTTGAAAAAAAGCCATGATAAACCTACATGAAACAGTGTAGTAAAAAGCAGAGACATCACTTCACTGATAAAGGTCTGTATAGTCAAAGTTATGGGTTTTCCCCTAGTCACGTATGGACGTTAAGAGTTGGACCATAAAGAAGGCTGAATGCTGAAGAACTGATTCTTTCTTTCGCTTTCAATTGTGGTGCTAGAGAAGACTCTTGACAGTCCCTTGGACAGCAAGAAGATCAAACCAGTCAATCCTGAAAGAAATCAACCGAATACTAATAGGAAGGACTGGTGCTGAAGCTGCAGCACTTTTGCCACCTGATGCAAAGAGCTGACTCACTGGAAAAGACCCTGATGCTGGGAAAGACTGAGGGCATGAGTAGAAGCGGGCAACAGAGGATGAAGTGGTTAGATGGCATCACCGACTCAATGGCCATGAGTTTGCATAAACTCCTGGAGATAGTGAAGGACAGGGAAGCTTGACTTAGTGACTAGAGAACAACAGAGAATATAAAATTATTTATTTACAAAACTTATTTGGGGATAAACTATATCCTGAGGTGACTTACTACTGGAAGCAGAATCTTATATAAATACAGAGGGTATGAAGCATTTGGGAATGCTGAAGAATTGACATAATTATGTAATAATTACATTCTGAATAGACATACCCCAGAAGCAACTTGGTCAAGTTAACTTGGAAAACTTTAGAAACATATACTGGTTATTGTCATTTAGTCACTAGGTCGCATCCGACTCTTTGCGACCTGATGGACTATAGCCCACCAGGTACCTCTATCCACAGGATTTTCCAGGCAAGAATACTGGAGTGGGTGCCAGTTTCTTCTCCAGGGGATCTTTCTGACCCAGGGATCGAGCCTGTGTCTCCTTCACTGGCAGGCAGATCCCTTATCACTAGCCACCAGGAAAGTCCAGAAATAGTAGTATATATTCTATTATTAATGTGAGAAATATATTTAAAAGTGCACATCACTCTCAAGGAATAGAACCAAGTTTATAAAAAAATCACTAAATCTGCATTGACATATTTTTCTTTGATTAGGTACATGTGTATTAAGAAATACATTATAGTTTATAATGAAGTACGTGGCACTTTCCTTTTATATGAAAAAAGAAAAATGCATTTGCAATCAACTCTAGAACCTGTTGACCAACCTAAGAAATAAGATATCACCAATACATATAGGAATGTTATGACTTACCACCACCAAATGCAATCTCCTCTTCTATCTACCTACATATCCCTCAGAAGAAATGATCCCTGAGAATCTGAGGCTTTTCTATGCATATATTATTGACTCATTCAAAAAATAACTTTTATAACACACAATGAAAAAAGAATAAAGGCTTAGCAAGAATGCAAAGCCTAAAACATATATGCTTTAAAACCTATCAATATTTTAAACCCTCAATTACCTTACCACACTGCAGAGAGAGAACCAGCACATTCAACAGACAAAGAAAACAGACAACTTATTTTATATGTAGAGTTAATCAGAATGAATGTCAAGTTCTTGCTAAGTCATCAAATCATTGTGCTGCCATGAAACTAGCAAGAAATTAAATCAAGAAAAATCTCACCTAGAATACAGTATAAAGTGTAAGAAACTCTTATCATCTTGTAAACTTCAAAAAATAAAAATATTCTCTTGCTGGCTAATCTAGTTTAATAATAAAACAATTGTTTAAAGCATATGCACTATTTTTGTGCCTTTGTGAAAAACATTTGGAAACGAGGAAGTTCTATAAACTCTAAAGTGAACTCTAGATCCTTTCCACGGAGGTGACATGTGTGCTGAGGAAGAAAGAAGCGAGGTAAACAACTCTGATGCTTACTGACGATCATTCCCTCGGTCAGTGCATTAGCACCGGCACAGTGAACTCCTTTTAAAATAAGCTAGGTTATTGTAAGCTAAAATAAAGTTTAAATAAAATTAAAATAAAATAAAATAAAATAAATAAAAAATAAAATAAAATAAATAAAAAATAAAATAAGCTAGGATGTTATCCTTTCTCATAAAGTTGATCTACTATCTTAAAGGGAAATAGTTAAATATTCGAAAGACTGAGTAACTTCCTTTTGGGTTAGAATGTTCCTTACCTGGCCATGCTCTGTCCTAGCCCCAGGGCTAAACCAATGGCTGCAGAGGAAAGAGAAAAGCAGTTAGCGGGAAACTCACTAAAAGCACGTGCTCTCGCGTGATCAGTCTGTATGTGCGGTAAGAAATGTATTTGCCACCTAGCAACAGAGCCTTACATACGCTGCATCTGAATGGATAGTTCATGTAATTCTAGGTTTACACCAATTTTGATAGAAATGTAAGAGTGCTCATAACCCAGTAATTTTCAATTAAATAAGCAAACTCAGTTAGAATTACATTTCCATTTAATTATGTTAACATAAACTGCTGGGACTGTATTCATTTTATGAATCAATTCTAGTGAGAAAATCTACAAATGCTATCGTTTACCACAACTTAATTACAGCATCATTACAACAAATGATGACCTATTGATTGTTGGGAGTTTTTAAAAAATGGTAAAAATATAAGAACATTATATCCTCTGCCTATGCCTCCAGGAACAATCACCTAAAGCCCTTGATGTGAATTCTAAAGCAACAGCTGAAGGTGCCTTGAACCCGTTCCTTCCATAGTTGTAACACCTGGATTCTGGTTCACAGCAAATCCAACAACACTGAAATATGGAAGTCATGGCAGAGCTGCAGCGTTCTGGTCTTGCACTATGCCTCGCCCTGCCTCACTTATCACATACTGTTCTAGAGGCAACTTGGACTTTCAATGCATCTGATGATACCTTTTCAACAGGAGTTATCGTAAGTTGTGTGCTCAGTCCTCTGACCAGTATTCTGCTTAGAAACTAACTAAACATCAAGGAAATTGAGAGAGATAATGTGGGAAACAAACCAGTGTGCACGCTTATATGGTGATTCGCTTGTCGTGTCTGAATCTCTGTGACCCTATTGACCGCAGCCCGCCAGGTCCCCCTGTCCATGGGATTCTCCAGGAAAAGTATACTGGAGTGGGCTGTCATGCCCTCCTACAAGGGATCTTACCAACCCAGGGATTGAACCTGCATCTCTCAAGTCTCCTGCATTGGCAGGTGGGTTCTTTATCACTAGTGCCATCTGGGAAGCTAAAATAAACCAGTAAAACCCCACAAATACAGGGAAGGGTATTAACATTATTACTGTATGTGTGTGGGTGTTAGTCGCTCAGTCGTGTCTGACTCTTTGAGACCCCATGGACTGTAACCTACCAGGATTCTCTGTCCATGGGATCCTCCAGGCAAGAAAACTGGAGTGGGTTGCCATCCCTTCTCCAGGGGATATTCCTGACCCAGGGATTGATCCTGGGTCTCCTGCATTGCAGGCAGATTCTTCACCATCTGAGCCACCATGGAAGCCTCCAAGATTATTATTAATGCTTTATTTTTTCAGGAATCATCATACTGAACACCTGAATGTGCCACACACTCTTTACAGACAAATGACATGTATGTGTTATTTTCTATCCTCAGAAAAACCTTACAAGCTTTTGCTCATGTTCTAGGTGCAGGAATGACTGAGGCTGAGATGTTGGTTTATTTGCCCAAGGTGCTCAGTGTACCATACTACAAAGGACAAAGGGGTTTACACTGAATGAGCACATTTCCTGGTTCCCTCCAACACCTGTATGTATTCTCTGACCTCTGGGGTATTAAAACCTGAGAATAAACAGCCTCAACATTAATAGGATGTGGCTACACTCTTACCAGAACATTTCTCAAGCTCATAGACACTGATGGTCTTTGGCAGGTCAGATTCCACTTTTGTTGTGGGAATTGATACTTATTAAAAAAATCAAATGCATACATGCAGTTAAAAAAAACAAACCAACAAAGAAGTCTGAAAAACAGCATTGTTTCATCTATCCTGACCCCTAAGCTCTGTTTAGAGAAACCACTGTCAACTCTTTCTGCATTTTCTTTTGGTATTTAATGATGTGTTTCTACAGAATATGGTTATACTGGCATTCTGTGGTTAATTTTAGACATTAGTAAGTGACTTCCTATCTACTGTAAATTTTGCTCTTTCATAGCTCCCAATCCTCTATTTCAAGTTATAAACACCACGGTTGATTAGTCAATAGTGAGTACAGATATTATGACTACATGAACACTTTCTGTGGCTGAATTTTTCTTTTTGCCCCTCTCAGCATTGAGAGTTAACCTGTTTTTCTTCCTTTGCTAGTTTTTGGTGACCTTTGCTATGTACTGGTGATCTTTCCCGAAAGTTTCCAGGAAGTGCTGGGTGTAAAAGAAATGGGATGTGAAGAAGTGAAGTGGGCACAGGATAATTCACTCTATCTAGAAGTTAGGCTTTCAAAGTATGAGAGAGATCGGAAAGAAATGGAAAGAAGAGGTTTAAAAATGTAGTATATATGAAAAGAAGCTATTGGAAGAAAAAGAAAAAAGAAAAAAAAAAAAACCTTCTTCCAATTAAAAAACAGAGATGCTGGAATCAGCCCTGGACAGAGGAAAGCTCTTTTCCTCTACTACTAAGAAAAAGCAGAGCCAAAGAAGGTATATTTGGATTGTTGTTGTTGTTCAGTAGCTAACTCGTATCTGACCCTTTGCAACTCCATGGATTGCAGCACGTCAAGCTTCCCTGTCCTTCACTATCTCTTGGAGTTTGCTCATGTCCATTGAGTCGGTGATGCTAGCTAACCATCTCATCCTCTGCGGCCCCCTTCTCCTTTTGCCTTCAGTGTTTCCCAGCATTAGGGTCTTTTCAGATGAGTCTGCTTTTCTTCATTGGAAGGACTGATGCTGAAGCTGAAGCTCCAGTACTCTGGCCACCTGATTTGGATAAGTTTATTCCAATTTGTGGACTAATAGCCTTACTTTGGAAAGTTGAAGACAAAGTCAAGTTCTCGGGGCAGGAGAGAGGATGTGGGCAGCTTATTACAGGGACTTGGTGTTAGTCTAGGACATAGACTAACTTTTTGGGGACAACAGAATTATGGAAGGTCATGTGAAAGCACTGCTGAAAGATGTACTGTTCAAGATTATTAATATCTATCTGTGTAGCAACAAATCATATAATTTTGTGATTTTATTCAGCAGTGCTCAGTGGAGGAGCTATGGCAGTGGGTAGATGGACTGATTCATCCAAGGTTAGGAGTTTATGGAGCAGGATGGCAGGCAGAATTCTAAGAGGACCCCCAGTGATCCAAACCCTTGTACCGCTTGCTCTCTTTGAGTGTAGAAAGGACCCATGCATATGATGGGATAGTCAATGCTATAATTAGGGTGTGTATTATGAGACAACTGGCTTTAAGGAAGGAAGATCATTCATTCTTGGTGGGCTTAGGCTAAGCAGGTGATTCTTTGAAGGGACTGAACTTTCCTGGTGAAAGAATCAAAATATGAGAGTTTCAACATGAAGAAGATTCTCCATAGTTGGCTTTGTAGTTGAAGGACCATGTTCTCAGGACCTGAAAGGAGCCACATTGTCAGCAAGAAAACCAGGACTTTAGTAGTACAACTGCAGGGAACTGCATTCTGCCAACAACCTTCAAGAACTTGGAAGTGGATTCCTTTTAAAAAAGCCTCTAAGTGACAACATAGCTGATGCATGCTGTGACTTCAGCCTTATCAGACGCAGAGCAGGGCACCCAGCTGAGCTCTGCCTTTTTCAGATGTGTGATTTGCAAATACTTTCTCCCAGTGCGTGGCTTATATTTTCATCTTATTAATAGGGTGCTTTACAGAACAAAAGTTTTAATTTTGATGAAAAGCTTTTCTTCCTCCATTGAATTGATTTTATACTTTTTAAACAATCAGTTGAGCATACTGCTATTAGAGTGGGTCTATTGCTGGGTTCTCTATTCTCAAGTTGATTTATTTGTGTACTGTTCTGTCAACACACAGTCTTGATTACAGTAGTCAAGAGAACTGTGAGCCAGTAAATGGGTATTCTTTGAGTCACTAAGTTGGTGGTAATTTGTTAAGCAGCATAGAAAACGAATACACAGTGAGGAGACTGGAGATGATATAATAAAGGACAGAGAATAAATATGAAAGAATAGGGAGCCTCCAGGAGGACGATGCAGAAAATGGAGGGGTTTTGGAACGTAATCTTTATTACAGTATGAGGACAGTGAGCATAAGAAAAGAGAAGAGTTGGATGAATACTAGGTTGTGATAAGAAAATATCATAATAACTGTCAGATATGTATAGGGAACCATGCTAATGGTCATACGAAGATTATCTCATTCAAACCTCACAACCTTAAGGAAAAGTTATAGTGCTATTCAAGGTCACAGAGCTGGCTGGAGTCAAGATTGGGACTGCTGCTGCTGCTAAGTCGCTTCAGTCGTGTCCGACTCTGTGCGACCCCATAGACAGAAGCCCACCAGGCTCCTCCGTCCCTGGGATTCTCCAGGCAACAACACTGGAGTGGGTTGCCATTTCCTCCTCCAGTGCATGAAAGTGAAAAGTGAAAGTGAAGTCGCTCAGTCATGTCCGACTCTTCGCGACCCTATGACTGCAGCCCACCAGGCTCCTCCGTCCATGGGATTTTCTAGGCAAGAGTACTGGGGTGGGGTACCATTGCCTTCTCTCTAAGTCTGTCCAGTTCCACACCCTGTATTCTTTTTTTTCTTAATTAATTACTTTATTTTAATTGGAGGATAATTACAATACTGTGATGATTTTTGCCATATATTGACATGAATCAGCCATGGGTGCACACATGTCCCCTCATCCTGAACCCCCTCTTCCACTTCCCTCCCCACCCCATCTCTCTGGGTTGTCCCAGAGCACCGGCTTTGAGGGCCGTGCTTCATGCATCAAACTTGCACTGGTCATCTATTTTACATATGATAATATACATGCTTAATGCTATTCTCTCAAATCACCCCACCTTCGCCTTCTCCCACATAGTCCAAAAGTCTGTTCTTTACATTTATGTCTCTTTTGCCACCTTGCATATAGGATTGTCGTTACCATCTTTCTAAATTCCATATATATGCGTTAATAGACTGTCTTGGTGTTTCTCTTTCTGACTTACTTCACTCTGTGTAATAGGCTCCAGTTTCATCCACCTCATTAGAACTGACTCAAATGTGTACTTTTTAACAGCTGAGCAATATTCCATTGTGTATATGGACCGCAGCTTCCTTATCCATTCATCTGCCGATGGACATCTAGGTTGCTTGCATGTCCTAGCTATTGTAAACAGTGCTGCGATGAATCTTGGAGTATACGTGTCTCTTTCAATTCTGGTTTCCTCGCATGCCCTATATTCTTAATCACCATTCTCCTTCATTGCCTTCAGTTATTATAATTTGGGGGAGGGGAAGTCTTTCTCCTTTGTTGTTTCCTTTTTTTCTCTTTATTAATGTCCTCATGAAACATAAAAGTTACTTAATTTTTTAGTGAAAACATGAGCAAAACAGGAAATATAGAGGAAATAGTGTCTTTGAAAGCCAAAGAGTCAGATTTATGTAAAGACAGCAGAGGAAATGAGGGGCATGAAAGAGGAAGATGCTATAGAGGAGCTATTTCACTGGAGCCAAGATTCCCAAGGAGATTTACAAGGGGGTTAACAGTGAAAGACACACCTGGGAGGAAGGGGCACAAAAGAGTGAAACTGATCGACTGCCGGGGTGGTCAGGCTGAGAGAGAGGGCTGCCCGGTCTGTCTGTTCTTGAGATTCCGAGGGCCTAACTGTGGTTTCTGGGCTCTCTTCTCCCTCTGGGACATGGATGCATTTGGGGCATGCCTAAGAACTAAGCCTGGTACACATGATTTCATTTAATCCTCACCTACCATGCTGAGAGACAGGGGGGCCTGATGTGCTGCAGTCCACAGGGTCACAAAGAGTTGGACACAACTAAGTGACTGCAAAACAGCAAGCACCCTGTTGATAATGGAAATAGCCATCACCTACGGAGCCCTCTCTACAGCTTTCTTTTTAGTGGAGCAATGTGGTCGGTAACTGTGGAGTAGAACGGGGTTTTATTTTTTTTTGTTTTCCTTTTAAGTAAAAAGTAGATGATAAAGCTTTAGGGAACAAGGTTTTTTGAACTAAAATCTCTGTAGATGTAGTGTTCCACACTAATTCTTTCTCACTTAATCCCTTGCCCCCACATACAGCACTGAACCACAAGTAGCAGAAATGTATAGGATTTTGTGAGAAGTCAAATAATATCACATCTATGCAAAAGGACAAAACCAACTTCAAATTCTGTCTTCTCCTAAAAACGTGCTTTTCAGAAGGAAAGAGCTACAGCAGTTTATAATACAGATTTTTATTTTTAGAGTTTCTATTTTTTACAGAGCTTCTATTTTTTGACTCAGCAGCATAATTTTATGCTTAGTGCGCCATGTACACATCATGGTCTAAATCTGTGCTCTCTAATATGGATACTGGGGCTCCCCAGGTGGCTCAGCGGTAAAGAATCTGCTTGCCAATGCAGGAGACTTGGGTTCGATCCCTGGGTCAAGAAGACTCCCCTGGAGGAGGAAATGGCAAACCACTCTAGTATCCTTGCTTGGGAAATCCCATGGACAGAGAAGCCTGGTGGGCTACCGTTCATGCAGTTGTAAAAGAGTTGGACATGATTTAGTGACTAAACAACAATCATATGGATATTAGTCATATATGGCTATTTAAATTAATATGAAAAATTAGGTTCCTCAGTTGTACTAGCCACATTTCAAGGGCTCTAGACACACATGTTTAGTGGCTACCATAATCAGCAGTGCAGATACAGAACATTTCCATTACTGCAAAAAGTTCTATAGGATAGCACTATTATAAATAGGTTATCATTGAAAATTTGAACTAGCTTTGGAAGTGTATATAATCTACAATGAACATCTTCCCTGTGAACCATCACTATTTTACTGAAGAGACTCTTAAGTATGAATAAGTGTATAATATATTCATGTTTAGGGATGTTTAGGAATGAGGAAGAAGAAATGTCAGTCAAACTCCTAACTCAATATCCTTTAATAGGGTTTCATGGGTCAAGAAATGGAAATAAAAATAAAGGTGAGAAGAGAGAGTATTAAGAAGAAGCCACAGGGCTAGGTAAGAACTACATCTTTGTAGCAACTATCACTGAGGATGCCAAAAGACCAAGGCACATGTGTCAATGTAGAAGACATCGACAGGGAGTTCCACAGGACCGTCACACATGACCTAGGATGACACATGAAATTTGGTGCTTTTGGTTCTATCTCTGCCTGTGATTCTCAAAGTGTTGTCTTCAAAGTGTATTCTATGCAGCCCTAGGCAGCAGAGAGAAGTCTGGTCTTGGTTTGGAAAGAGAGGAGGTCCCCAGAATACTGAACTAGTGGTCTTTGCATTCCTCACTGCCATGAACTTTCAAGGGCCAAAAAAAAAAAAAAAAAAAAAGCCAGTTTCACTTAAGAATGTCCTTGACATAGCAAGATTTCAAGGGAATCACAGCAAATCAGAAGAGGAATTGATCCAGTCTATTTTATTTATCACAATCTAAAGTTGAAGCTACTTTCACCATAGAGACATAGATGCTAAATTACAAACTGTAAATGTATTCCCAATGACCCGAACCTTTAATCTGGGCAAATCTTACTTTAAGCAAACTTGATATTTACACAGAAGATAATATAAANCAGAAGAGGAATTGATCCAGTCTATTTTATTTATCACAATCTAAAGTTGAAGCTACTTTCACCATAGAGACATAGATGCTAAATTACAAACTGTAAATGTATTCCCAGTGACCCGAACCTTTAATCTGGGCAAATCTTACTTTAAGCAAACTTGATATTTACACAGAAGATAATATAAAGGGTGAATATCTGCTTTATAAAGGAATTTATCATAGCATTGTAAGCAGTTACTTGTGTGCATTTAAAGTAAGTTTGGATTTACACACAATTTCTCATAAATTTCCTAGACTTCCAAATGAAATAAATGCAAAATATAAGTATCAATGTAAAAATCAATTAATAAATTATATTTACTCAATTTAAAAACAAAAAAAGAATGGACTTGTTGGATCTCCTTGCAGTCCAAGGGACTGTCAAGAGTCTTCTCCAACACCACAGTTCAAAAGCATCAATTCTTCGGCGCTCAGCTT
>SJYT01083840.1:0-11930 GCA_006410635.1 Cephalophus harveyi
CATTGATCACTGAGGAAGGCTTTCTTATCTCTCCTTGCTTTTCTTTGGAACTCTGCATTCAAATGGATATATCTTTCCTTTTCTCCTGTGCTTTTCACTTCTTTCCTTTTCACAGCTATTTGTAAGGCCTCCTCAGACAGCCATTTTGCTTTCATGCATTTATTTTTCTTGGGGATAGTTTTGATCCCTGTCTCCTGTACAATGTCACGAACTTCTGTCCATAGTTCATCACGCACTCTATCAGATCTAGGCCCTTAAATCTATTTCTCACTTCCACTGTAGAGTCATAAGGGATTTGATTTAGATCATACCTGAATGGTCTAGTGGTTTTCCCCACTTTCTTCAATTTAAGTCTGAATTTGGCAGTAAGGAGTTCATGATCTGAGCCACAGTCGGCTCCTGGTCTTGTTTTTGCTGACTGTATAGCTTCTCTATCTTTGGCTTCAAAGAATATAATCAATCTGATTTCGGTGTTGGCCATCTGGTGAAGTCCATGTTTAGAGTTTTCTCTTGTGTTGCTGGAAACGGGTGTTTGCTATGACCAGTGTGTTCTCTAGGCAAAGCTCTATCAGACTTTACCCTGATTCATTCTGTACTCTGAGGCCAAATTTGCCTGTTACTCCAAGTTTTTCGACTTCCTACTTTTGCATTCCAGTTGCTTATATTAAAAAGGACATCTTTTTTGGCTGTTAGTTCTAGAAGGTCTTGTAGGTCTTCATAGAACCGTTCAACTTCAGCTTCTTCAGCGTTACTGGTTGGAGCATAGACTTGGATTACCATGATATTGAATGGTTTGCCTTGGAAAGGAACAGAGATCATTCTGTCATTTTTGCGATTGCATCCAAGTACTGCATTTCGGACTCTTTTGTTGACCAGGATGGCTATTCCATTTCTTCTGAGGGATTCCTGCCCGCAGTAGTAGATATAATGGTGATCTGAGTTAAATTCACCCATTCCAGTCAATTTTAGTTCACTGATTCCTAAAATGTTGGCGTTCTGTCTTGCCATCTCCTGTTTGACCACTTCCAATTAGCCTTGATTCATGGACCTAACATTCCAGGTTCCTAAGCAATATTGCTCTTTACAGCACTGAACTTTGCTTCTATCACCAATCACATCCACAATTGGACGTTTTTTTTAATTTGTCTCCACCTCTTCCTTCTTTCTGGAGTTATTTCTCTACTGATCTCCGGTAGCATATTGAGCACCTACCAGCCTGGGGAGTTCATCTTTTACTGTCCTATCTTTATGCCTTTTCATACTGTTCATGGGATTTTCAAGGCATGAACACTGAAGTGGTTTGCCATTCCCTTCTCCTGTGGACCACATTTTGTCAGTGCTATTCACCATCACCCATCCATCTTGGGTGGCCCTACATGGCATGGCTTAGTTTCCCTGAGTTAGACAAGGCTGTGGTCCTTGTGATTAGATTGGCTAGTTTTCTGTGATTGTGGTTTCAGTCTGTCTGCCCTTTGATGCCTTCTCTCTGTGCCTACCGTCTTATTGGGGTTTCTTTTACCTTGGACATGGGATATCTCTTCATGGCTGCTCCAGCAAAGTGCAACTGATGCCCCTTACCTTGGATTTGGGGTATCTCCCCTCAGCCACTCACCGCTCCAGAATAAGTTAATTTGTATCATTTCCTTTTAGATTCTGCCTATGAGGGGTGTCATATTATGATACTTCTCTTTCTCTGTCTGACTTATTTTACTCAGTATGACACTATCTAGGTCCATCCATGTTGTTGCAAATGGTATTATTTCATTCTTTTTAATACAGTGCCAACTTCCTGCTGGATTGATGTCCTACCTAGCTGACTCTTAACTGCTTTGCTGTAATGGAATGTTAACAGAGACAGCGACAGAAAGGAAACCATTATTGCCACTAGTGGTCAGATGTGATCTAGAGCAGCCACAGAGCAAATCTAAAATGAATAGCATACAGAGGAAGAAAAGAAGTACCCTTTTTACACTTTTAGAAACTTATAGGTAATGGCCCTTAGGACATCAGAGAGACTTTCTAGAATTAGCTTTTTTTTTTTTTTTGACATAACATAAATCAACCCAAAGTAGCAGTAACCTTTGTAATCAGGCAGCTTGCTGAAATATAAAACACCTCAAAACCACTCTGATTAGCAGACAAATACCTTCTGTTTCCACAGATGCTAAGTACTTATTGATTTAGTTTTACCTGCTAGTGGTCATTAAGGCCTGAAAAAAATAATGACCACAATACCATAAATCATTATCATGGTGAAGCATTGATTAAGTACCTGCCTGAACATGAAGGCATTTGGTGAAAGCATACGAGACCCATCATGTAAAAATATGAACAGTTGGAGGATGTGATGATGAAAGAGATAATATGATGCAGATGTAGATAAAGTGGAAAGCAATGCCCTAAAGACCCTGTGTGAAATCATTCAGGTCTTATGGAAGAAGAGCAAGCACACCCAGTGTGTCAAAACGTGCTAGTGTTTGCAGGGCATTTATCCAGGTATATCTTCAACTATGATGCTACATGAAAAGTAGATCCATTTTCAATACTCTGTGCATCTCCACAGAAAATATTAGAAATATATTTGTATATTTGGCATTTTTTCCTTGTTTTTAAATATTCTTATTTTCTTAAACTGTCTAGACAATTTAAAAATATGAATGAGATGCAAATTTTTGCTTTGGCTAATTATTGGGCTATTGTTTAGTATTATTATTTTGTTTTGGTATTGGTTAGTGGGATCTTAATCCTTCAGATGGGTTTGTCTAAAATCTTCCAGCTTCCTTCTCATCACAAGCAAGGAGAGGGTCCTATAAAAATGACAGGAATAGGTCAGTTAGAATGAATGAAGGAATTCATTTTCAAAGAGATGAACATAACTTTCAAAACCATGAAAAATTGCAAAATATCTTATCAGGGCTACCCCTCACATGATTTTCCCTTGACAACCTGATGCTAAAAAGGAGCCATACGGCAACTTGGCCTTAATCTTCAGAGAAGCCAGAGGGCACTCATCAGGGTAGGAGTTTTTCTTTCCACTCCGCACCCTCATTGGCAAGTGCAAGGCCACACAAGTTTGAGCTGATTGAAGCAAAGCAAAGCTAACAATTTGCCCCCCCCAAATCAGACTCTGGCTTTAGGCTGCCACTCAGAAGAGAAGTGATCTTTGCTGAACAGAAACAAAGTTAAACAGATGCAATCCTCGGTGACAATCAAAAGAGACTATACTGATGCAGGAGAAAAAGTATTCTAAGGGCAAGCCGACATTCAAGCCACTGCATAGACAATGAACCCATAAACTAAATGAAGCATTAACGAGTTATGCAATTTCAATTTGAGTTTGGGGATGAGGGAAACATTTTGTACTCTTGACTCAAGGAAATATGCAGACAAGACTGAAAATGGAAATCAAATCCTTGCAAACGAGAGTTTCACCTTCTTTGGACATGGTTAAGAATTTGACCTTCAATGATAACCAGTTATAAATATCACAGGAAGAACATAGTAAGGAGAAACATTTTTATATGTTTCAGAAACAAATGCCCTGATTCATGATTAAAACAAACTAGTGGGTAGAATCATAATTCTAAGTTTTCTAAAACACACTATTAGTTACAAAATTATTTGCAACACTTCCCTAGGTTTTATACATATATATTTTTTTAAACACTTATTGAATGGCTGCTATATGCCAGGTACTGAATTAGACACTTGGTGCATAAAGGAGAGAAGGACCTGTCTTTATAGTAAAGAAGCTTATGTTCATAGAGAAGGATTTAAATTAAGCCAGCATCAGCAGACAATAATGGAAGTGATGATGAGTCAATTTACTTATGTGTTTTACTTAATGATTGCTAGATCTAGGCACCATGTCCATGTCAGAATTTATAAAATGATTTTAATTTCTGCTATTTAAAACACCATAGCTATTTTAAACAACAACATAAATGAAAGCAGCCTACCGTTCCAGGGTCCCCCAAAATTTATCTAATGGCAGGGATTAATTATGTACAATGTTACATTTGTTGTTTTTTTTTTTTTACAGTGTTCTTGCCTGGAGAATCCCAGGGATGGAGGAGCCTGGTGGGCTGCTGTCTATGGGGTCACACAGAGTCGGACACGACTGAAGGGACTTAGAAGCAGCAGCAGCATTCCACTAAGTATCATTTACATCTAAGAAAACTGCTGTTGCCAACTGACACTTAGTCATCCTGCACAAAACTTAGAAACATTCTTTACTAAATTCTACATTATGCACACGTTTAAAATCATCATTCTTAAGGAGATAATCAGAAGTGTAAAGGAAAGTAAAATATAGAAAAGCAATTACAACTGCTTTAATAATGAGTGAGTTCAGAGCACCTATTTTAGAGCTCCATTCATTTATTTGGCTATGCTGGGTCTTACTCGCTGGCATGCAGGGATTTTGTTGTGGCACGTGAGATGTGAGTTCCCTGACCAGGCTCCCTGCGTTGGGAGCATGGAGTCTTAATCAGTGAACCACCTGGGAAGTCCCTCAGAGATCCTGATGTACAGAAACATACATGTTGACGTGCTTTCTCCTTTAGGCAGAGAAGGTAGTGGATGAGAAAGGGCAGCTTTTGACATTTGTTGCATGGGAATTAAGTGTTATGTGTCTCATTGCAGAGGTTTCCTAGGGCTAAAAAAGAGAAATTAACTTTGATTAGGTACAATCAGATGGTATTAGGCTTTAAATATTATCTAATCCACAAGTATTCTCACAAAAGTTTGTCCTTGAATGTTCATAGTGGCATTATTCATGTTAACTAAAAAAGGCAAAACAACCTGTATGTCCACCTCCTGCTGAATGGATAAACCAAACATAGTATACCCAATGGAATATTTTTCAGCCAGGTAAAGGAGGTACCAGTGGATGCTGAAACAGAGCTGACCTTTGATCATGTTATGCGAGATGAAAGAAGTCAGACCCCAGAGGCTACATAGTGTATAACTCCATTATTTCAAATCTCCAGAATACAAAAATTTATAAAGACAGAAACCAGATTAGCAGTTGCCTGGGGATGGAGGTAGGAGGAAATTCAAGGATTTATTGAGCGGGGGAGGCTACAGATATGTTCTGAAATTAGAGAATGGTGATGATTGTACAACATTGCAAATAGACTAAAAAACACTGGATTGTATACTTTAAAGTGTTTAAAATGAAAAAAATTTAAGTTATGTGAATTTTATCTCAAAAACTAGTGGTAAAATACAATCTAATCCAATACTCAATATAAGGCTGTGAGTTAAACATTTTAAAGTTAACTGTTTTAAAATAAGAAAGATAAAAATTTGTTCTTGGCCACTGTACTAAGAAATAGGAGAGCTGATTGCAATCTATTTTATCCCCTTTATACCACAATGCTTCCTAAGATGAATCATAAGCAACTTGCTAATGAATTGGGTCAGAGTCAATAATACATAATAAAAATACATACTTCCTTATTTCCTTACTATATTGTCCATCAATATATTTCATAATACATATTTATTTGGAATTTCTAACATTCCTTCAAGTTAAATTCCATCATATTTTCTGTTACTGAGTTTGAAATTTCTACAGGACAAGCATCATATATATCCCTTTTTAAATTACCCAAAGAACATAATCAAGGAGTACTACATATTTTTTATATAAAATACTGCTACTTTTCCTTGATAGGTGTTATTTTAAGGGTTTAATGATCCCCTTAATTCATTTGCTTTTATAATATTTATATAACTGATATTCTTTTAAAGTATGTTGGTTTTATTTATAATAATCAAATATTATGGTATTTCAAACAGCATTTTAATGTGCAAAACTTTTTAAAGTAAAAGTAACATGTTATCAAAAATTAGGCATCTATTTCTTATTTTAATATGTTTCTTTTTTTAAATGTGCAGATGTTTTTTGCTTACAGTCTATCATTTCCAGTTTTGAGAAATGCACTTGACCTTGGAAATACGTTCTTTCTCCTGTTTAGCTCTTTGTAGAATAGGATAACATTGAGTTCCCAGGAAGTGATGGTAATGTCAAAAATTACAGCCTCATAAAAGCCTTAATTCTCACCATAAAAATAATATATAAAGTAGAGAACTATGAGGGTGCCTCACATATTGCAGTGTCAGGTTTAGGAGGACTACTATAAAATTTATAACACCTATCTATTTGATAGTGGGTAAGAGTGCAAGAAAGTGTTGCTCAAATATAACTAGGTTATAAACAAGTGAATGCTTTGGTGGGGGAAATGTTTGGGGCATGTTCTGTGGTACAAATGAATGTTAAACAGCTGATGCTTAAAAACCCTGTTTCTTTAAGATGCATCTCTAAAAATTAAGTTTCATCATCAAAACATAACGAGTCGAATTACAAAATACAGCTTCACGTATAGATATTGTGGGGTAGAGAACTGTGATTAAACAAAGAGACAAAGACAAAAGATGAGAAGGTAATTCACCAAATATGCTATTTGGGTGACCTAAACAGAAGTAGACACGCATAGAAGCATCTACAAGTGAGGTATACCACGTGCCAGATCAGGCCAAATGAACTCAGCTTGACTAATGAGAAGTCTCAGGCCCCAGGTTTTTTCAGTTGGATCCTGTTCCACTAGGTTCTGTTCCCTACCATTTGAATTTGGGGTGGAATGAACATTGTATTGGTTTTCTGTCTGATCTGTGCATGGTTGGAACACAAGCCAACGTTTTTAAAGTGCATGACACTGAATAGGCAGGTAGGGCTGTGCTGGATGAATTAACATTGACCCACTCCCTCATGTGGGTAGAACAGGGCTGGTTCACAATACATTCAGCAATAGCTCTTTTCTTTCTAGGGCTTTCCATTTAAACAAATGTCTGTTGATTTTTTTTTTTCAACATTTTTTTGGCCCTTTTTAAGCAAACTATGTGGGCCAGGATAATTATAAAATTTACAGTTTTGCTTTAACAGGGTCATCTGCTTTGTGTGAGTTTTTCTTTCACACCCATATTATTTTGCTTTGTTTAATCAAATATTTCATTAAGAAAAGAAATTCTTTTTACTCTGTGTATGCTTTATTTTGCCTACTTTTCTGAAAACTATTTTCTCCCAAATCATGAATCTTTTCATGTATAATATCTACACCCCGCATCCAACCTAGGCAGCAGCTCATGGATGTCCATAACCCTGTCTCTTATACACATCTAGATGTGTATAAGAGACAGCTGTATTGCTCATTACATTTATCTGAAAATCCATGCTTCACATAGGCAATGAATAACTTACATGAAAATATTTTACAGTTCCTACACAAAACAATATTGATAAAGAACTAAGAAATTCATTGAATATATCTCAATTATGTATATTATGCTGAAGCAAGAGATCAATTTTTAAAACCTTTGAAGGAAAAAAACTGACTAAAAACAGACCAAGTAAAATATAGGACAACTGTTTCTCAAATTTAAGTGGGGGAAGGCTATAAAAATAAGATTGAGTTGGAAATATTTTTCATTTAACTACTGAATGAAAATTACACCAAAACTTTCTATTTGTAAAATCACATAAAAAGAAAACCAAACAATTTGTTGATATCTTGGCCCAAAGAGAGCAGAATTGTTAACAGAAAGCCATAGCCAATTAAGCTGTATGTCTTAGGGGGTAGAACGCCTGAGAATGTCCAGGAATTTCACTGCAAGTGTCTCTGTTACAAGCATTTTCACCATACAACTACATAATGGGCCATGAGACAATTTTGTTGTGAATAAGAAAATAACCAATTGACAGTTTTTGGTCTGACAGTTTGGTTTCTACTGGTTGAAACGCGTTAACATTTCTTCCAGTTAGCACGTTATTGCCTTCATGGAGCTGACAGGTGATTATGATTAGCCCCAGGAGTTGGTTTCTTAGTTTGAAACACATCACATTAGAGGAGGAAAACAGCGAGGGCCTTGAGCAGAGTCGAACTCACATTTCCCATAGAACTCGGAACATCTATCAAGGAATATATGACAGTACGCAAACAACAAACAGCACTGTAGAGGCTTTCACAACTCAGCGTGAAGCTCAGTTCCAAACCTGGACTCAGTGTATGGAAACTGATGCCTCTCCTAATGGAGGAAGAAATTTTAGCAGAAAAAGTGAGAAGCGAGGGCCTTGAGCAGAGTCGAACTCACATTTCCCATAGAACTCGGAACATCTATCAAGGAATATATGACAGTACGCAAACAACAAACAGCACTGTAGAGGCTTTCACAACTCAGCGTGAAGCTCAGTTCCAAACCTGGACTCAGTGTATGGAAACTGATGCCTCTCCTAATGGAGGAAGAAATTTTAGCAGAAAAAGTGAGATACCCAATGAAGAGCAGAAGTATATATAATGCTATGAAGGAGACATTTGAAAGACAAGGACTTCCAAGTACAATGCATAAAATAAAATCGCCCAGTATTGGGCGATAAATGCCCAGTATTGCCATGACTCTACACACATTTAAAATTATTTACATAGTTTGCATTTCACCATGAAGTCTTTGTCTACTACCCCATTCTCATATGTCATTGTGTTCTTTTGTAATGCCTCTCTTGCAGTTTTCATTGTTATCTTTGATGGCCAAATGGTTTTATGCCCAGGTAGTGCCAGTGGTACAGAATCTGCCTGCCAGTGCAGGAGACATAGGAGACGTGGGTTTGGTCACTGGGTTGGGAAGATCCCCTAGAGGAGGAAATGGCAACCCACTCTAGTATTCTTGCCTGGAAAACCCCATGGGCAGAGAAGTGTGGAGCTGCAAAGAGTCAGACACAGCTTAGCAACTGAGCACAGTTAGTTATATGGCAAAAATAGATGTGACAAAAATTCTTTCGTCAAAGATGTCTATGGAAAAGAAGCTCATGGTGAAAATACTTAGAACTGGAGCTCTGGCATCCTGAGTCAAATGTAAGGTGGCATCTGGGTGGCAAGTGATGCAGAGTATGATCGCCTCATGTGTAACAAAGAAAGATGTCCAGAGTCGAAGGACAATCAACAATGTGTATAATTGAAATCTACAGAACAGGGTATTATTCTTAAGTGAAGTTCATAAATACTCAGCTCATAAGAACCATTTTTACAGCATACATCAGTGACACTGGTTTAATGCAAGACATCAAAGGTACGAGCAGATGAAGGGAGGTCAATTTATACTTATTTTAGAATCAATGACAGAGGAAAGATGATTCTGCTTTCAGTTCTGTTGTAATATATTTAGGCCACTGGATGAAAATCTTGCATATTTCTCTTTGTTCAAAAAGAAAATGGTACTTGTGACTAAAACACGAATTCAAGGGTAACAAATGGTCAGAAAGGGCCTTGACTGTGTACAGATACATATCAATAGAAAGAGGACACAAGAAGAGGCAGGAAAACTAAGCTAAATCATCCAGTGTATTTCAGCGTTTAAGAGCAAGAATAGTTCTGAAGACAGCCTAGATATTAAAAGTGAAAAGTGAAAGTGGCTCAGTCATATCCTGTCTCCTTGAGACCCCATGGACTATACAGCCCATGGAATTCTCCAGGCCAGAATACTGGAATGGGTAGCCTTTCCTTTCTCCAAGGAATCTTCAGAACCCAGGGATCAAACCCAGGTCTCTCGCATTGCAGGCAGATTATTTACCAGCTGAGCTGAAAAGGAAACCCAAGAATATTGGAATGGGTAGCCTATCCCTTCTCCAGCAGATCTTCCCAATCCAGAAATCAAACTGGGGTCTCTTGCATTGCAGGCAGATTCTTTACCAACTGAACTATGAGGGAAGCCTGGCCTAGATATTGGCCTGAGGAAAAAAATTAGTATGGAGTAGGCAGTGTTTCACACTTTATGTGTGAGGACAGGACCAAGAGAATCCCCTCAATGAATATTTTTGATAACTTGTTGTGCCACAGGAGATATAGTTACCCTTGTTTCCTAGAGGGTTGACAGAACTATCTTCAGGAGAAAGAAAGAAATCTGGAAGAAATCATAAATGAATCTCAGTGTGAGCCTCTTCATCCAGTTTAGAACATCACCTCCTCTGGTGCCTGTGGTTTTTAGGAGATGTCATTCGACTAAGTGGGAGAAGGCAATGGCACCCCACTCCAGTACTCTTGCCTGGAAAATCCCATGGACAGAGGAGCTTGATAGGCTGCAGTCCATGGGGTCGCTAGGAGTTGGACACGACTGAGCAACTTTGCTTTCACTTTTCACTTTCCTTCATTGGAGAAGGAAATGGCAACCCACTCAGTGTTCTTGCCTGGAGAATCCCAGGGATGGAGGAGCCTGGTGGGCTGCTGTCTATGGGGTCACACAGAGTCGGACACGACTGAAGGGACTTAGAAGCAGCAGCAGCATTCCACTAAGTATCATTTACATCTAAGAAAACTGCTGTTGCCAACTGACACTTTGTCATCCTGCACAAAACTTAGAAACATTCTTTACTAAATTCTACATTATGCACACGTTTAAAATCATCATTCTTAAGGAGATAATCAGAAGTGTAAAGGAAAGTAAAATATAGAAAAGCAATTACAACTGCTTTAATAATGAGTGAGTTCAGAGCACCTATTTTAGAGCTCCATTCATTTATTTGGCTATGCTGGGTCTTACTCGCTGGCATGCAGGGATTTTGTTGTGGCACGTGAGATGTGAGTTCCCTGACCAGGCTCCCTGCGTTGGGAGCATGGAGTCTTAATCAGTGAACCACCTGGGAAGTCCCTCAGAGATCCTGATGTACAGAAACATACATGTTGACGTGCTTTCTCCTTTAGGCAGAGAAGGTAGTGGATGAGAAAGGGCAGCTTTTGACATTTGTTGCATGGGAATTAAGTGTTATGTGTCTCATTGCAGAGGTTTCCTAGGGCTAAAAAAGAGAAATTAACTTTGATTAGGTACAATCAGATGGTATTAGGCTTTAAATATTATCTAATCCACAAGTATTCTCACAAAAGTTTGTCCTTGAATGTTCATAGTGGCATTATTCATGTTAACTAAAAAAGGCAAAACAACCTGTATGTCCACCTCCTGCTGAATGGATAAACCAAACATAGTATACCCAATGGAATATTTTTCAGCCAGGTAAAGGAGGTACCAGTGGATGCTGAAACAGAGCTGACCTTTGATCATGTTATGCGAGATGAAAGAAGTCAGACCCCAGAGGCTACATAGTGTATAACTCCATTATTTCAAATCTCCAGAATACAAAAATTTATAAAGACAGAAACCAGATTAGCAGTTGCCTGGGGATGGAGGTAGGAGGAAATTCAAGGATTTATTGAGCGGGGGAAGCTACAGATATGTTCTGAAATTAGAGAATGGTGATGATTGTACAACATTGCAAATAGACTAAAAAACACTGGATTGTATACTTTAAAGTGTTTAAAATGAAAAAAATTTAAGTTATGTGAATTTTATCTCAAAAACTAGTGGTAAAATACAATCTAATCCAATACTCAATATAAGGCTGTGAGTTAAACATTTTAAAGTTAACTGTTTTAAAATAAGAAAGATAAAAATTTGTTCTTGGCCACTGTACTAAGAAATAGGAGAGCTGATTGCAATCTATTTTATCCCCTTTATACCACAATGCTTCCTAAGATGAATCATAAGCAACTTGCTAATGAATTGGGTCAGAGTCAATAATACATAATAAAAATACATACTTCCTTATTTCCTTACTATATTGTCCATCAATATATTTCATAATACATATTTATTTGGAATTTCTAACATTCCTTCAAGTTAAATTCCATCATATTTTCTGTTACTGAGTTTGAAATTTCTACAGGACAAGCATCATATATATCCCTTTTTAAATTACCCAAAGAACATAATCAAGGAGTACTACATATTTTTTATATAAAATACTGCTACTTTTCCTTGATAGGTGTTATTTTAAGGGTTTAATGATCCCCTTAATTCATTTGCTTTTATAATATTTATATAAC
>SJYT01083847.1:0-57842 GCA_006410635.1 Cephalophus harveyi
CTGATGCTGGGAGGGATTGGGGGCAGGAGGAGAAGGGGACGACCGAGGATGAGATGGCTGGATGGCATCACGGACTTGATGGACGTGAGTCTGAGTGACCTCCGGGAGATAGTGATGAACAGGGAGGCCTGGCGTGCTGCAATTCATGGGGTCGCACAGAGTCGGCCACGACTGAGCGACTGGACTGAACTGAACTGAGGCTCAGGAGTGTGGATAATCCTGTCACACAGGCTAGTTTGCCAGCAGAGAGGTTTGACCTGAGACACTCCTTTTATATGCAGGAGACTATTAACTGGAGCTCTAAGTTAATTTTCTAGAAAAAGGTGGTCAGGGATAGCCCCTGCTAATGTCAGAAGCATGTAGTATAACAGACAGGTTTGGGTTTCTGGGGTAGATGTTCGAGCAGATCTAAGGGACCCCTTGAATCTTGATCCACCTTGCCCGCATGACCTTGTCATGGGTGGGGTCAGGAAGTCCCTCGAGTCCTGACCCACATTTGCCCATCAGGGCTCTTCTTCATGACCTTTGCCATGGTTGGGATCTCCCGTGTTGGCTCCCGGCACTTAACTAAACTATGGCGGAGGTAATGAAGATAATGGCGACCTCCTTTGAAAGGTCCCATGCATGCACTGCTACAGTCCATGCCCCCAGCCCTGTATCAGACCACCATTGACCTACGCCTCCGCTGGAGACTCCTGGATATTCTCGGGCAAGTCTGGGTCAATCTCTTGTGGGGTCAGTGCTCCTTTCTCCTGGGTCCTGGTGTGCACAAGGTTTGTGCCCACCAAGAGTGCTTCCCAGTCCTCTGTAAGCTCTGGCAGCTCTATGGTGGGGTTAATGGCGACCTCCTCCAAGAGGGCTTATGCCACACCCAGGTCTGCTGCACCCAGAGCCCCTGCCCCTGCGGGAGTCCACTGCTGACCCATACCTCCACAGGAGGCACTCAGACACGGTTCTGTCTCAGGCTCTGTGGGGTCTCTGGGTCCTGGTGTGCACAATGTTCGTTTGAGCCCTCTGAACATCTCTGGTAGTATGGGTTTGATTCTAAAGGTGATTTTGCCCCTCCTACCAAGTTGCTAGGGCTTCTCCTTTGTTTCTGAACGTGGGGTATCTCCTCACAGTAACTCAAGTGCCACACCATGGAACTTGCATATATCCTTCACTTAAGCACTTAAATTCACCAGTTAACTTTTTGCCACATTTACTTTTCCTTTCTTTCTCTTTTTCTGTCTGTTCTTCTTTATCTCTTCTCTATTTGTTTATGTCTGTTTATGTATGTCTATATGCATATATACACATATATATTTTATGAACCATTTGAGAGTAAGTTGCTAACCTTATCTTCTTTCCTAAATACTTTTGCTAGTATTTGCCCAGACAAGTGTGTTCACTTACATAACCATAGTATAATGATCAAAATCAGAAAATACAGCATTGACATAAGATTATTATCTAATGTAGAATATATATTCAAATTTTGCTGATGGTCTTGATGTCTTTAATAGCAATATTTTCCTCTTACAGTGTCTACTGTAGTATCAGGTAGTTTATTTAATTATTGTACCTTTTTAGTCTCTTTTAATCTGGAAAAGAGCATCAGCCTTTTTTTGTCTCTCAAGACACTGATATTTTTGAAGCACACAGGCCAATTTTGTATATAATCTGATGACATTAAAAAATAGTTTCCATAGGCACAGTTGTAGTTTCTTTAGAATATGTCAGTTTGTGGTTTGAATTTTGCAAAGTTCCTCATCCTTTTGCCTTTAAATTGTACTGTATGGAGACACACACACGCACAAACACACACATACACACACACACACATGTTTCAATTAGGAGAAAGTAAATGAACTTAGGGCTTTGAGACATTCCCTAATATAACTGCATAATTGGGGTCAATGCTGTGGTGCCCCACAAAGCTGTGGTAGGAATCACTGGCTTATTGTGAAACACAGGACATATATATATATGAACATATCTGGCAGATCAACAATCTCAAAAACCTTTAAGTCACACGTCTGGAAATAAAACTTAAGGTAATATATAAAATTAAGATTGTGTCAAGAAAAGGCATACTAAAACCAAAAAAAAAAAAAAAGTTTACTTGTCTACTTAGAGAATAAGACTGGTGATCCTATACAGTTCACACGAACATTGATATATGGTAACCTACTTTTTATATGATTTCCCTTTAGAACTAAAATCCCAGTTATGATGAAGAAAAAGGATATTGCTTATTAGAAGGACATTTCAACATCCAAGCACAGAAGACAAGCTACATCTCCAGCAGCCCAGCTCCCCGAGCTTTGCCAACCAGTACATTTCAGTAGAACTAAAGCTCAGTCCTTGTGATACCTTTGAGGAACAATTGTCAGAGGATTTCCTCTTGAGGAATTTGATTTTCATAACAAAGCGAAAGACAAATATGTTTGATTTGCATAAGAAAGCGAAACCAAAGTGAATAAGAAAGACAAAGAGCTGCCAGTGGTGTTTAATCTCTGGACTCCTACAGGCTAATGGACTGGCAAGCAGAAACAGGTAAGCGATATTGACTCTATAAGCCTCCAAGTGTGGAGTTTCCTGGTTTGTTCTGTCTTCTGTGTAAGTATAGATAATGTGATTAGAAGGAATCAAGCATTCATTCAGTCCTGTTTTTGAATCATATCATGCTCCAAAGTCATTTTTCAGACAGTGGTTTTGAACATTTTAAACATCTCTATGCTACCACTCCGTACATTGTACTCTCTTAATTACTTTATATCAACTGCATTATAATTATGTCTAACGTCAGGACATTTCTGATTTGTTTTAAAACTATATTGATTACTCAAGGCTCTGTACTGAGTGGCTCAGAATTTGTTCCAATTGCTTGTACTAATGTCAGCAGCTGAATTAAGCAAGTGTCTGACGGATTCGGGGATATAGAAACTCTCAATAAACTGCAAGGCATTCCAGATCAAAGGAGTGAAGGGAACTGCTGTTCATAGCCCTTTCTCAAGAAATATTATTATTCAATTTGAACTGAAGCCATAAGAAAATGTTATATAATATATGTTTATAGAGTGTGTAGTTTAACATAAGGCAGCATCATAAAAAGGAAATTACAAAATTGTATTCAGCTTGGTGTTCTTATTAATGTTTGTTACCTTCCTTTTTCTGTTGAGTTGGTTCTCTACTAGGAAGATAGCAGTGGTCTTTTTCTATTTTTGATTAAAATGAAAAATAGTGAAAACATTCACAGCAATTTAACATTTTTTATTTGTGACTCTTACCTGCAGATACAGTGCACTAAAGTAAGAGACTGTGGTCACATAAGTGAATAATTCATTCGATTACCTCATGCCTTTCCTTCCCTTTACAATTTTAATGAAATTGTAGAAACAAAATGACTTTTGATCCAATGGATTTAGTGCCTTTGAGAGAACTAAAAATACAAGTTATCTATAAAATATTTTTGGTTTATTTGAATGGAAGGATAAAGACAAGGGTGGAACTGAAATTGCCTTCTTTTCTTGAGAGGCTGGAAGATGAAGCTTAGAAATAGTGAAGGGTTTTAGATATATTGGAAAGACAACATCAATAACAGAAACTCCACAGCCTCCCTTTTTTCCCCATGAAATGCTCCTGTTTTATTTTTGGAGCCACTTTTCTCCTGTTATAGCAGCAGCATATAACTCACAATAAGCTTTTCAATCAGGTTGAAAACTGAAGGTTTAGGAAAGAAGACCATCATCCTGGAAAGGGTGTGTGATCCCCAAGTTAGGAGTAGGAAAAAGCATTGGAGGAATAGGGACATTGAAAAGATGTTTTCAAACCTTTTAAATGTCTGTTACAACTAGGAAGTATCTTAGTTTGGGCTCAGTTCAGTTAGCTAAAATGCTTCCTTCCTTGTTAATTCTCTTTCTTCTTTTCTCACTAACCTCTCTGGTCTTCCATTCCTGCTACATGATGGTATATTCACAACATTAAAGAGAGTACACACACACAAAAGAACACACTGGTGAACAAGATGAGCCTATTGTGGCTGAAACCCAATGGGGAATAATCAAAAATGAGGATAAAGAGCTGACCTGGAGACCCATTATCCCACAGGTCAAGGGCCAGCAAGCTACAGCCCACGGGCCAAATCCCGCCCTTGGTTTTTTGTAAGTAAAGGTTTATTGGAATATAGTTGTACCCATTTATTTACATATGATCTATGGGTGCTTTCAGAGAACCATGGCAGAGTTGAGTAGTAGTGACGGAGACCATATGGCCCGCCATGCCTAAAATATTTATTATCTGGCCCATTACAGAAAACATTTGCTGACCCGAGCTAAAAGCCAAATGTTATTTTCCACAGGGTGGTCCCAGACCAGCAGACTCAGCATCTACTGAATCTAGGAATTTGATAGAATGCAAAATTTCCATCCCCATCTCAGACCTAGGGAATTAAAATTATCTGGCGTTAGGGCCCACAATCTGTCTTTTAACAAACCCTCTGGGTAATTTTGATGCACTTTAAGACCCCCTGGGTCAGAACATCTCAACCAGATGTTGCTAATGAGTTGCAGGTGTGCCAAAGATATTAGGCTACGGGCCATGTGGCTGGTATCACGTGGGATCCCAAAGGATCACAATCTGGGCAGGACATAATTAAAATTGTATTTTACAAGTTAATTTGGGCAGATCGATGATGATTTTCATACTGAATGAAATTCCTGTCACTCTCAGAGACTATTTTATAATAACAAAAAATAACATTTTGTAACACTTAGTGTAAAAGTAGTTCAGGGGGGTCTCAAAAGGAATTTGCGAATTGAAAATGTTCCTGCACAAGTGGAAGGCACATGTTTATGTGTGTGTTTGTGGATTTAATACCTTTTTCTTCAAGAAAGAGAAATATCTTTAAGGTGGACTCAGTAGAGGGATGTATGTTTATTTTTAAAATATCCTCAGTGCAACCCTGTTATATTTGCTGTTCAGTTACTAAGTCCTGTCTGACTCTCTGCGACCACATAGATTGCAGCATGCCAGGCTTCCCTGTCTTTTAATATCTCCCAAAGTTTGCTCAAACTCATGTCCATTGAGTCAGTGATGTCATCAAACCACACTTTAAATGAACATTACCTATGACAATCCAGACAAGATAAATTAGTCCAGGGGTGCAAGATATTCAGTAAGTAATTTACTTGGAATAGTAGTCTTCTTACTTGCACCTGAATAGGATTCCACTGACAATAATTCATTGCAAGTCATATTTTCAGAACACTTTTGTTGCTTTCAGCAAAGCACACCTATAAGCTAGCATTCATAACTGGCAAGTGCCCCCTTGAATGTAAACTCAATTCAGTTCAGTCGCTCAGTCGTGTCCAACTCTGCGACCCCATGAATCGCAGCATGCCAGGCCTACCTGTCCATCAGCAACTTCCGGAGTTCACCCAAACTCATGTGCATCAAGTCGGTGATGCCATCCAGCCATCTCACCCACTGTCATCCCCTTCTCCTCCTGCCTCTAATCCCTCCCAGCATCAGGGTCTTTTCCAATGAGTCAGCTCTTTGCATGAGGTGGCCAAAGTATTGGAGTTTCAGCCTCAGCATCAGTCCTTCCAATGAACACCCAAGACTGGTCTCCTTTAAGATGTACTGGTTGGATCTCCTTGCAGTCCAAGGGACTCTCAAGAGTCTTCTCCAGCATCACAGTTCAAAAGCATCAATTCTTCAGTGCTCAGCTTTCTTCATAGTCCAACTTTCACATCCATACATGACCACTGGAAAAACCTTAGCCTTGACTAGACGGACCTTAGTCAGCAAAGTAGTGTCTCTGCTTTTGAATATGCTATCTAGGTTGGTCACAACTTTCCTTCCAAGAAGTAAGCGTCTTTTAATTTCATGGCTGCAATCACCATCTGCAGTGATTTTGGAGCCCCGCCCCCCAAATAAAGTCTGACACTGTTTCCACTGTTTCCCCATCTATTTCCCATGATGTGATGGGACCAGATGCCATGATCTTCGTTTTCTGAATGTTGAGCTTTAAGCCAACTTTTTCGCTCTCCTCTTTCACTTTCATCAAGAGGCTTTTTAGCTCCTCTTCACTTTCTGCCATAAGGATGGTGTCATCTGCATATTTGAGGTTATTGATATTTCTCCCGGCAATCTTGATTCCAGCTTGTGTTTCTTCTAGTCCAGCGTTTCCATGATGTACTCTACATATAAGTTAAATAAGCAGGGTGACAATATACAGCCTTGACGTACTTTTCCTATTTGGAATCAGTCTGTTGTTCCATGTCCAGTTCGAACTGTTGCTTCCTGACCTGCATACAGATTTCTCAAGAGGCATCATCTGCATATCTGAGGTTATTGATATTTCTCCCAGCAATCTTGATTCCAGCTTGTGCTTCTTCCAGCCCAGCATTTCTCATGCTATACTCTGCATATAAGTTAAATAAGTAGGGTGACAATACACAGCCTTGACGTACTCCTATTCCTATTTGGAACCAGTCTGTTGTTCCATGTCCAGTTCTAACTGTTGCTTCCTGACCTGCATATAGACTTTTCAAGAGGCAGGTCAGGTGGTCTGGTATTCTCATTTCTTTCAGAATTTTCTGCAGTTTATTGTGGTCCACACAGTCAAAGGCTTTGGCATAGTCAATAAAGCAGAAATAGATGTTTTTCTGGAACTCTCTTGCTTTTTTGATGATCCAGCGGATGTTGGCAATTTGATCTCTGGTTCCTCTGCCTTTTCTAAAACCAGCTTGGACATCTGGAAGTTCACGGTTCATGTTTTGCTGAAGCCTGGCTTAGAGAATTTTGAGCATTACTTTACTAGCATGTATGATGAGTGCAATTGTGTGGTAGTTTGAGTATTCTTTGGCATTGCCTTTCTTTGGGATTGGAATGAAAACTGACCTTTTCCAGTCCTGTGGCCACTGCTGAGTTTTCCAAATTTGCTGGCAGATTGAGTGCAGCACTTTCACAGCATCATCTTTCAGGATTTGAAATATCTCAACTGGAATTCCATCACCTCCACTAGCTTTGTTCGTAGTGATGCTTTCTAAGGCCCACTTGACTTCCCATTCCAGGATGTCTGGCTCTAGGTGAGTGTTCACACTATCGTGATTAGCTGGGTTATGAAGATCTTTTTTTGTACAGTTCTTCTGTGTATTCTTGCCACCTCTTCATAATATCTTCTGCTTCTGTTAGGTCCATACCATTTCTGTCCTTTATTGTGCCCATCTTTGCATGAAATGTTCTCTTGATATCTTTAATTTTCTTGAAGAGATCTCTAGTCTTTCCTATACTGTTGTTTTCCTCTATTTCTTTGCATTGATTGTTGAGGAAGGCTTTCTTATCTCTCCTTGCTATTCTTTGGAACTCTGCATTCAGATGCTTTAAGGAAAGACACTACCTAATGATCAAGGATCAATCCAAGAAGAAGACATAACAATTGTAAATATCTATGCACCCAACATAGGAGCACCTCAATACATAAGACAAACCCTAATAGACAAAAATGGAGAAATTGACAGTAACACAATAATAGTAGGAGACTTTAACACCCCACTCACACCAATGGACAGATTTTCAAAACAGAAAATTAGTAAGGAAACACAAGACTTAAATGATACATTAGATGAGATGGATCTCATTGATATCTCCAAAAAATTCTATCCGGATGCAGAATACACCTTCTTCTCAAGTGCACATGCAACATTCTCCGGGATAGACCACATCTTGAGTCACAGATCAAACCTCAGTAAATTTAAGAAAATTGAAATCGTATCAAGAATCTTCTCCAACCACAATGCTATGAGACTAGATATCAATTATAAGAAAAAAAAAAACTGTAAGAAACACACACATATGGAGATTAAACAACACATTTCTAAATATCCAACAGGTTACTAAAGAAATCAAAAGGAAAATAAAAATTTTCTAGAAACAAATGACAGTGAAAACACAACTCAAAACCTATGGGATGCAGCAAAAACAGTTCTTAGAGGGAAGTTTATATCAATACAATCCTACCTCGAGAAAAAGAAAAGTATCGAATAGACAACTTAACTTTACACTTAAAACAACTGAAAAAAGAAGAAAAAAAAAAAAACAAAATTAGTAGAAGGAAAGAAATCATAAAGATCCAAGCAGAAATAAATGAAAAAGAAATGAAAGACTCAATAATAAAGATTAATAAAATTAAAAGCTAGTTCTTTGAGAAGATAAACAAAATTGACAAACCTTTAGCCAGACTCATCAAGAAAAAAAAAAAAAGGATGAAATCAACAAAATTAGAAATGAAAAAGGAGAGGTTACAACAGACAATGCAGAAATACAAAGGTGTATAAGAGACTACCGCTGCTGCTGCTGCTGCTAAGTCGCTTCAGTCGTGTCCGACTCTGTGCGACCCCATAGATGGCAGCCCATGAGGCTCCCCCATCCCTAGGATTCTCCAGGCAAGAACACTGGAGTGGGTTGCCATTTCCTTCTCCAAAGAGACTACTATGAACAACCATATGGCAATAAAATAGATAACCTGGAAGAAATGGACAGATTCTTAGAAAAGTTCAATCTTCCAAGACTGAACCAGGAATAAATAGAAATTATGAACAACCCAATTACAAGCCCTGAAATTTAAGCTGTGATCAAAAATCTCTCAAAAAACAAAGTTCCAAGACCAGATGGCTTCACAGGAGCATTCTATCAAACATTTAAAGAAGAGCTAATGCCTATCCTTTTAAAAGTCTTTAAAAAATTGCAGAGGACGGAACACTTCCAAACTCATTCTACGAGGCCACCATCACCCTGATACCAGAACAAGACAAAGACAACACAGAAAAAGAAAACTACAAGGCCAATATCACTGATGAACATAGATGCAAAAATCCTCAACAAAATTTTAGCAAACAATTCAGCAACATATCAAAAAGTCCATACATCATGATCAAGTTGGGTTTATTCCAGGAATGCAAGGATTCTTCAATCAATGTGATACACCATATTTACTAATTGAAAGATAAAAACCATATGATCATCTCGATAGATGTAGAAAAAGCCTTTGACAAAATTCAGCAACTATTTATGATCAAAACTCTTTTAAAAATGGGCATAGAAAGAACCTACCTCAACAGAGTAAAGCCCATATATGATAAGCCTACAGCAAACATTATTCTCAATGGTGAAAAACTGAAAGCATTCTTCCTAAGATCAGGAACAAGACAAGGGTATCCACTTTCACCACTATTATTCAACATAATTCTGGAATCCTAAGTATAGCAATCAGAGAAGAAAAAGAAATAAAAGGAATCCAGATCAGAAAAGAAGAAATAAAGCTCTCACTGTTTGCAGATGACATGATAGTGTACATAGAAAACCCTAAAGATAGTATCAGAAAATAATTAGAACTAATCAGTGAATTTAGCAAAGTTGCAGGATATAAAATCAATACCCAGAAATCACTTGCATTTCTATATACTAACTGAAAAATCAGAAAGAGAAATTAAAGAGTCAATCCCATTCACCACTGCAACAAAAAGACTTAAATATCTAGGAACAAACTTACCTAAGGAGACAAAAGAACTGTACACAGAAAATGATAAGACACTAATGAAAGAAATCAAAGACTACATAAACAGACAGAAAGATATTCCATGTTCCTGGGTAGGAAGAATCAATATTGTGAAAATGACTATACTACCAAATGCAATCTACAGATTCAGTGTAATCCCTATCAAATAACCAATGGCATTTTTCACAGAACTAGAACAAAAAATTTCACAATTCATATAGAAACACAAAAGACCCTGAATAGACAAAGCAGTCTTGAGAAAGAAGAATGGAGCTGGAATAATCAACCTTCCTGACTTCAGATTATACTACAAAGCTACAGTCATCAGGAGAGTATGGTACTAGCACAAAAACAGAAATATTGACCAGTGGAACAAGATAAAATGCCCAGAAATAAACCCATGTACCTATGGGTACTTTATTTTTGACAAAGGAGGCAAGAATATACAATGGGACAAAGACAGCCTCTTCAATAAATGGTGCTGGGAAAACTGGACAGCTACATGTAAAAGAATGAAATTAGAACAATTCCTAACACCATACACAAAGATAAACTCAAAATGGATTAAAGACTTAAATGTAAGACCAGAAATTGTAAAACTCTTAGAGGGAAACATAAGAAGAGCACTCGATGACATAAAGCAAAGCAAGATCCTCTATGACTCACCTCCTAGAGTAATGGGAATTAAAAAGTTTACAAGTGGGAGCTTATTAAATTTAAAAGCTTTCACACAGCAAAGGAAACTATAAGCAAGGTGAAAAGACAACCGTCAGAATGGGAGAAAATAATAACAAATGAAACAACTGACCAAGGTTTAATTTCCAAAATATACAAGCATTTCATACAACTCAGTACCAGAAAAACAAACAACCCAATCAAAAAGTGGGAAAAAGACCTAAACAGGCATTTCTCTGAAGAAGACATACAGATGGCTAACAAACACATGAAAAGATGCTCAACATCACTCATTATTAGAGAAATGCAAATCAAAACTACAATGATATATCACCATACACTGGTCAGAATGGCCATCATCAAAAAGTCTACAAAAAATAAATACTGGAGAGGGTGTGAAGAAAAGGGAACACTTTTGCACTGCTGGTGGGAATGTAAATTGACACAGCCACTATGGAAGACAGTATGGCTATTCCTTAAAAAACTAGGAATAAAACCACCATATGACCCAGCAATCCCACTCCTAGGCATATACCCTGAGGAAACCAAAATTGAAAAAGACACCTGTATCCAATTGTTCATTGCTGCACTGTTTACAATGGCTAGAATATGGAAGCAACCTAGATGTCCATTGACAGATGAAAGGATAAAGAAGTTGTGTTACACATACAAGATGATATATTACTCAGCCATAAAAAGGAATGCATTTGAGTCAGTTCTGATGAGGTGGATGAACCTACAACCTATATTACGCAGAGTGAAGTAAATCAGAAAGAGAAAGGTATATATTGTATACTAATGCATATATACAAAATCTAGAAAAATGGTAATAAAGAATCTTTACAGTGCAACAATGGAGAAACAGATATAAAGAATAGACTTATGCACACAGGAAGAGGGGAGGAGAGGGTGAGATGTATGGAAAGAGTAACATGGAAACTTACATTACCATATGTAAAATAGATAGCCAAAGGAATTTGCTGTATGGTTTAGGAAACTCAAACAGGGCTTTGTATGAACCTAGAGGAGTGGGATGGGGAGGGAGATGGGAGGGGATATATGTATACCTATGGCTGATTCATGTTGAGGTTTGATAGAAAACAACAAAATTCTGTAAATCAGTTATCCTTCAATGACAAATAAATTCAAAAAATAAAAAAAGACAATTTTATTTTTCCTATCTAAGTTGTTGTGCTCTAGATTAAGTACTTCTTATAGGAGTTGGAGAAACCAGAGGTATTTGAAATTAGAGGTGCAGGAGCATGAAATAGAGGACTGCAAGTTTGGAAAAAGATCATTTTGAAGTTAGTCCAATAATTCAGAAGTGATGGAAGTGGAAAAGAAATTAAGGTCATTTGGATTTATGAATTCAAAGAATTGAGGCTAGATGTGGATTATCCATTTGGATGTTGAAATTGACCAGAGTGAAATTAAGAGTCAGATAGAGAGGTCTATTTTGAGCAGATGGCTAGTACCTCAGCTAATGTGTGTGTGTGGTGGTGGTGGGGGGGGGGGGCGGTGCGTCCAGAGCCTAGAAGTTATTAAGAGGGATAATATGTGGTATAGCTAGAGGTATGAGCCTAAGTACTAAAAATATTAGTTTATATGTTTATGCTATTGTGCAAAAGTAATTGTTGGATGAACAAAAATATTTGGAAGCTTTTAATGGGGAGTTGGAAGAATCTTAACTTAGTATGAGAACCAGAGAGAAAGAGCAATCACTTGAGAGGGTTACAGTGAAGGCATGTGTTAGAGACATCCAGACTTAAGTAAGAGGATGAGGAAACATTCTGTGAAACGTTGAAGGTATAGGAAAATTTTTGATTAAAAAAAAAAAGATTAAGCAGAATCAGCTGAGAAAAAGGGTAGTAATTAGGTGTTAAGCCCATGGGAAAGACAAAGAACTGTATGAGGAGAAGAAACCACAGGTCTTATGAGAAAGAAGCAATGTAGAGGGAAAGATAGGTGAGTATTAGGGGTCTTCCTTCATGCAGTACAAGAGGGTTCATGGAGTGAGGAAGGAGAGGATGCCATGCTTTATGACTCATGACCCTGACATAAAATTTAGCTGATAGCAGGCTAGCCTGATGTTCTGGGCAAGGTCTATGTGGTGTAAGGATGTATGTATCAACTCAAAGGTAGCCATTAAAAATGACTTCCCTGGTGGCTCAGACAGTAAAGTGTCTGTCTACAATGCGGGAGACCTGGGTTCGATCCCTGGGTTGGGAAGATCCCCTGGAGAAGGAAATGGCAATCCACTCCAGGGCTATTGCCTGGAAAATCCCATGGACAGAGGAGCCTGGTAGGCTACAGTCCATGGGGTCGCAAAGAGTTGGACATGACTGAGTGACTTCACTTCACTTCATCCTAACATGTGGTCATTGAAAAATATATAGTCTTAGATGGAGAAATAAATAATTTTAAAAATGCTACTTTGTCAATTTCATTAAATACATGGGTGGCTCAGAGGTTAAAGCATCTGCCTCCAATGCGGGAGACCCAGGTTCGATCCCTGGGTCGGGAAGATCCCCTGGAGAAGGAAATGGCAATCCACTCCAGTATTCTTGCCTGGAGAATCCCATGGACGGAGAAGCCTAGTAGGTTACAGTCCACGGGGTCGCAAAGAGTCGGACACGACTGAGCGACTTCACCTTCACCTTCATGCATATATACAAAAATAAGAAGATAAAGATAGTTGTAAGTCGATACAATTTTGTGCCTTCATCCTCTCAAAAAGTATGTCATAATATTCCTGTAGGTTTTTCTAAAGTGGAATAAATAAATCATTCATTTCCTGTAATGAAAAAAAAGAAAAGCTTTTATTCTGTAGCCTACTTTTTTTTTCTATGACAATTCTATAAAGTGGCTTTCGCTTAATGTATTTGTCTTTCCAATGGTTTCCTTTTCACTTTCAGGTTCTATTTATTTCTCCTCTCCACTTTTAAATTCTTCTTTTCTTCATTGTGAATTTCAACCAAGCATTAATTTCCTAATCCTCTTTCCCTAAGGATTACTACTTATAGGACAAACACTAGAGGATTGTTAAAAATTTCCCAAGCATTCACTAATCTCCACCTAGATCTAAGCAGGAAGGTATGAGTTTGAGGTTTATAAGAAGGCACTTGTTTTGAATACAGATGAAGGGTAGCTCAAACCATTAGGAAAGTAATCCTATGTATTTCTGAAACTTGTCCTCCTGAAAATATTTAATAGGGTTATATCTGAACAATTTTTATGAAGAATACTGATGTTTGGGAGTAGAAAGGGAAGAAAGATCTAACAATGCCCTCCTCATCTCCAAAACTAAATTTTAAGTAAAAGTTGGGACATAGATTCTGACAACGGAACAAAATGTATACAAATAGAACTTCGCAGGAAACCTTTAACATCTGGTTAGCATACTCACAATTACATAGCTCTGTGACTTAAGTTGAAGAATCTTAAATGGTTCAGAATGCAGTACTAAGCAGAGTGCTTGAACTCTACTTTGTCAAATTATGACTTTGGAGTGATTTTGATATTTTCCAGCTTTAACAATATTCCCAGTTGATTGATTATAGAGTTCTCCAACATGTTATGGTAAAATATGTTGTTTAGTTGCTAAGTCATGTCCAACTCTTTTGTGACCCTGTGGACTACAGCTCACCAGACTTCTCTGTCCATGGGATTTCCCAGGCAAGAATACTGGAGTGGGTTGTCATTTCCTTCTCCGGGGGTTATTCCCGACCCATGGATTAAACCTGTGTCTCCTGCATTAGCAGGCAGATTCTGTACTATTGAGCAACCAAGGAAGCCCAAAATAAGCTGTAAATAAAATGAATTGGGACTGTATTCATTCTTAAAGCTATCAAGGGAACAACAATTTGATTTGCCTGGTACTTTTCTTTTAATTTTATTTTATTTATTTATTTATTTATTTCATTTTTGATTTCTTTTTTTTTTTTTCCCTTTTATTTTTACTTTATTTTACTTTACAATACTGTATTGGTTTTGCCATACATTGACATGAATCCTCCACGGGTGTATAATGCTGTAAATAAAATGAATTGGGACTGTATTCATTCTTAAATCTATCAAGGGAACAACAATTTGATTTGCCTGGTACTTTTCTTTTAATTTAATTTTATTTATTTATTTATTTATTTATTTCATTTTTGATTTCTTTTTTTTTTTTTCACTTTTATTTTTACTTTATTTTACTTTACAATACTGTATTGGTTTTGCCATACATTGACATGAATCCTCCACGGGTGTATACTACTTTTCAAAATAAATTAATATTACTAATACGAGCTGTGGAGTTAAAAAGCCTCTTGATAAAGGTCAAAGAGAAGAGTGAAAAAGCTGGCTTAAAACTAAACATTCAAAATATGAAGATCATGGCATCTGGTCCCATCACTTCATGGCAAATAGTTGGGGAAACAATGGAAACAGTGACAGTCTTGATTTTCTTGGGGTCCAAAATCACTGTGGATGGTGGCTCTAGTCATGAAGTTAAAAGATGCTTACTCCTTGGAAGAAAAGCTATGACAAACCTAGACAGTGTATTAAAAAGCAGAGACATTACTTTGCTGACAAAGGACCATATAGTCAAAGCCATGGTTTTTCCGGTAGTCATGCACAGATGTGAGAGCTGGACAATAAAAAAGAGCGAGCCCCAGAGAATGGATGCCTTTGAACTGTGGTCTGGAGAAGACTCTTGAGACTCCCTTGAATAGCAAGATCAAACCAGTCAATCCTAAAGGAAATCAAACCTGAATATTCATAAGAAGGACTGATGCTGAAGCTGAAGTTCCAATCCTTTGGCCATCTGATGGGAAGGGCCCACTCATTGGAAAAGACCCTGATCTGGGAAAGATTGAGGGCAGGAGGAGAAGGGGATGACAGAGGACAAGATGGTTGGATGGCATCACTGACTCGATGGACATGAGTTTGAGCAAACTCCAGGAGATAGTGAAAGACAGGGAAACTTGGCATGCTGCAGTCTATGGGGTCACAAAGAGTTGGACACAACTGAGTAACTGAAGAACCAGTATGAGCTATATTATATATTATTTTTCTTCAAGAAAATGATAACTATAATTTCAACAAAACCGTGGCATTTGAAAAATACATAAAGCAATACTAATGATAAACACAAATGCTAAGACTGTATAAAAACTTAATGAAATCTTAGTGCGTGTGCAGCATCAGCTGTGCTGTTACCAGTTGATAATAATATACTTGGCACTTTTCAAGCAGTTTGAAACATTTTCTGAATTTGGACTCTCTCATTCAAGAAGAAAATCTCACAACATTGTGAGGCAGATAGGTTAATGTTTCACTTAAAAAGTTAAGGGCAATTGGGAGCAAAGATATATTTCTCTTAATTGCCTGACATGATTACATTTCTCTCATTTCTTATTAGCCATAGTTAAAACTTTCAGGCAAGAAAAATACTGAAACAGGTAAAAGAATGTTCATTGTAAGCGTTCACAAAATCATCTTAATCAAAACTTCTAGTTTGCTGCATTTTAGTGCACTTCCTGTAGTTTTGTTTACAAAACAGATTTTCTAATGAGGCATTAAAAAGAGCAAAGTTCAAAACAAGCACTTTGTTTTAGCAAGATCTGAAATCTTTTGCTGCTCCTCATTTTAAAATATGGTATAGATTCTTAATGTACACCACATAAAGGCTTTAGTTAGAAAGTTTAGTGTGGAGGGATGAGAAAGAGAAGGGATATTTTGTAGATTTGTAGGGGAAACTTTCCATGGATTATTCTGACCTGCCAGTTTAACTAGCTGTACAACTTCACCTACGTTAAAATCATCCTTCATTTCCATAGGTATAGTTGGATATAATTTTAAGTGATATTATTTATCTTAACCATAAAGCTGGTTTGATTAAATGACATACTTTGCCAAACACAATGTGAGTTGAACTTTTTTCCTAGGAGAAACACTGGTCTAGCAATAATCATTTCATTCCAGTGACTTCTAGAACCACAATATCCCTGTCTAGTGAACATGTGTAGCTCATGACTGAACTGGATTAAAGAGTTCTTGCATTCTCCTCCTCTACTGATTATCATCTAATGTATTTCCTGGGGAAATTCTCTTGGCTTTGAATTCTTGAAAAAGAAGTTTCATATAGATAATCTCTTAGGTCCTGTCCAGCTCTAACAGCTATAACTCTAGTATTAATTTCAATAATTTGTAACAAGTTCATTTTTCTCTTCCATGATGACATGAATGAATGCCTTGCACATATCCCATCTCTGTCAAATAAATATAATGAGCAAAGCATCAAGTTTATTGCATGATTGCTATTAATGTATTTTTGCTCTTAGTGTTATAGAATCATGAAGATTTTCCTGAAAGGTTGTTAGACATTGCAAAATTTTTGTTTCAATCTTGTTCTGGCATTAAAAATTAACCCTTTTATCCACATGGCACCCCAAATTCTACCAAGATTCTACAGGAATTATGTGCTACATCATTTACTGTCAGCTGAAATGGCTTTGACCTGTCTTTTTAAAAACAATGAGTCAGACAAATTGTAGAGTTGTTATTTTTTTTTTCTATGAAAAGTTGTGTGTGTTATTATAGTATTCACAGCATACAAGACACAGCCCAGGCTTTTTTTTTAACCACAAAATATCTGCAAAATTCACAAAGCAATACTATTGATAAATAAAAATAACACTAAAAAAACCACTTCTGTATAATTTTAATGCATTTATAGCATCATCTGTACTAATATCAGTTTGAAGTAATATACTTTGCATTTTTTGAGCAAGTTTTAAACATTCTTTGATTTTTCAACTTTATTATTTTACAAGAAAGGTTTACAACAATCCCATGAGCTAGATCACCCAATGTCCCATATAGTAGATGGAAAGCATGAGGAAAAGCTATTGCATGATCCTCATGTCACCACGCAACAGATCAGAATCAAACTAGAAATAGTATATATAAATCTATTTTTAAAATTTGCTTTTCCATTTCTTAGATTTTTATAGTCTATTGCATCTATTCATCTCATATGTGTCAAAATGTCATTGGGCTGAATTAAGTTAACCGTATTATAATTTAAATAAGTATATGTAGTTTCACAGATATTTATATGCAAAGAGCAGTCACAGTCTTCTAAAATAAAAATATAGGTACACAAAAGCACATATCCATCCAATCTAGACAGATTTGTTTTCTTTTGTCTACCAAAGGCTGTGTTAGGCTTTAATATAAAGAAGGTACATCATCAATCAAACACATTTTGAATATGCTAAATACTTGCCAAAAAGTTTTGGCTGTATCTCTACATATAAAAGGAAGCATAAGGATTTAAATTTTTATTCTGCTTTTTCTGTTGATATTTAGTTGCTAAGAGTCATCAGATCAGAAATTTGGTAATTTTTTGTTTTCAAAAAGGAAGTATGTATGAATAACCATTTTGTGTCTGTTATATCTTAACATTTATATTAAATGACTAGGAGTTGTTTAGTTACATTTGTTTACATATACATTACATATAACACACATACATGCAAATTTAAAGTTTTGGTCATTAAAGAAACTAAGAGGCTAGATTTTTCTTAGATAAATCAGAGCAACAAGTCTAGAATTTGAGACCTCATGTTTGGAACCTGAGTGTGAATCCAGCTGCATCTCTGTGGCCATAACCCTGATGACAGATGACAAGCATCTTATGACTACTTGTGTATAAACAGACTTGATTAGACATACATTACTGAGGCATACAAAACTGATTTTGAAAACCTAGTAATTCACCTAATTTTTTACAATGTAATTTAAACTATTCTGAAATCAATTACATGATTTTAAAGAAGCAAGGTATAATTTTTAAAAAGTATATTGTTTTATCGAGTCCAAAGCACATTAATAATAATTCATAGCAGCTAATCCATATACGTGCTTCCCAGGTGGCTCAGTGGTAAAGAACCGACCTGTCAGTGCAGGAGACATGGGTTCGATCCCTGGGTCAGGAAGATCCCCCTGGAATAAGAAACAGCAACCTATTCCAGTATTCTTGGCTGGAAAATTCCATGGACAGAGGAACCTGGCAGGCTTCAGTCCATGGGGTGACAGAGATAGATATAACTGAGCATGCACACATGGCATGACACATAGTCCATATCGAGAGCCTGCTCTGTAAAGACACTGTTCCAAGTAATTTACCTATATGAATGCATTTAATCCTCATAATGATATGAGGTAGGTACCATTTTTATTCTCACTGTAGAGATGAAAGTGCTAATGCAGAGATGTTAAGGACCCATAGTTTATACATGGCAGAGTCAACATTCAAGCTCAAGCAGTCTGATTCTAAGCCTGTGCTCCCTCCCACTAGAACCAGGGCTGGTTTAAGCCCCAGGTCATTCACTTATTAAACAAATTAAGTTAATTTACTTTAAAACTCATAAAGACATTCCTTCCCATTATAACAAACTTTTATATAGTGTATAATATATGCCAGACACTGTGCCAAGTATTGCACAAGTTAGATTTTCTAACCTGACATTCTAGTAGACATCTGACTTGTCAGAGAACTTAAGACTTATAAAAGCACTGTATATGATATAGATATATCTAAATGATCATTCTTGCCTGGAGAATCCCAGGGACGGGGGAGCCTGGTGGGGCTGCCGTCTATGGGGTCGCACAGAGTCGGACACGACTGAAGTGATTTAGCAGCAGCAGCAGCAGCAGCAAATGATAATTGGATGTCTCATTCCACCAAAAATCTAAAGAGTGCTTATTTTGTTAGTAATTATTTGAAACATCTCTGATAGCTTAGGTTCCATTGGTTCTTTTTATCCTCCTTATACGCACGAAAAAGTGCTCCCAAGAGTTGTCTCCTTTTCAGTCTAGCTTCAAATGTGTGAATGGAAAGATGCTGTTAAAGAATAAACCAGAAATGCTTATTAACAATGCAACATGCATCCTGAAGCTAGAACTGACATGTATAACCCAATGTTAATAGCAAGTTCAGATATATTTAAACACTTTTTAAATGGCAATTCTCATGGTTAATGATAATGCTCTGTATTATTATTTGTAAACACAGGTTAGAATTCAAGTTATATTGCAAATCTCACATACTCCATTCAAGCCATTGAAGGTCCAGTAATCAGTGCTAGAATGCTGGAGCCCTGAATCCTCAAGGATGGTTGCTGTTTGATATTTTGCTAGATGAATCCCAAGTGCTCCAGGTACTATATGAAGTAAGATTTTGAGAGCCCTGACAGCTCTTCATATCCTCTGGAAAATGATGTTCCCATCTTCAATGGAAGGAAAGTATATGTAAATATTCATCTGATTAGTAGGATCACAATTTCCCATGTGAGTGAGGAGTTGGTGCTACCTATCATTTGCTGTATCTTTTTCTCTTAGGGTAGAGAAAGATTTCTGTCCCGTATGCACAAAGTTCACCTCATGATATTAGATTGCTCTGCTTCTGAAGGACTTCTTGACATTCAGCAGAACTGATCCAAATCACAAGAATATAAATAATACATAATATGCAGGAGTTTTAGCTCTATGTGCGATGTATAAAATTCAGGGTCAGTTCACACTAGATGCCAGTCTTGGAGGCAATCCAGTCTCGATACTGAGACACTCTTGTGTAGACCCCAGGTTTTTTGGGAAGAGCACATGATTGTCCCCAACTTACTATACCAACTAGGTACCAGATTTCATGATTTTCATAAACCAGAGGTCCACCAGAATCTCCCTAGAGAAAAAAAAAAAAAAAAAATTTGAGATTGTTAACTCTAATTTAATTCGGTAGGACAATCACTGCAATCATCTCTCTTCCAGAGGAAAAATGGCAACAGTTACATAGAACATGCAACCAGATTAAAGACAGATTACATGATGTTCTCTTGACTGAGTCAAAATTTTGTGCTAAATTATTAAGTAAATTATTTTCCAGAAAGACCAATACTAATTTATATGGAATGGCTACATTATTTATGCTTCAGCATACATATATTTTTTGCTAGTTTTATTAGACACTTTAAGCATGATTTAATAAACATTTATCTAATATATTTAATATGAGGTTGGTATTTGTACATTGAAGGAAATGGCAACCCACTCCAGTATTATTGCCTAGAGAATCCTGTGGACGGTGGAGCCTGGTGGGCTGCTGTCCATAGGGTCGCACAGGATCAGACACGACTGAAATGACTTAGCATGCATGCATGCATTGGAGAAGGAAATGGCAACCCACTCCAGTATTCTTGCCTGGAGAATCCTAGGGATGGGGGAGCCTGGTGGGCTGCCGTCTGCATTGCACAGAGTCAGACACGACTGAAGCAACTTAGCAGCAGCAGCAATTTTCTGTGATCTCTTCTGAGTATGTTAGCTCTTGACTGTATTTTATGAACCTACTCTGGTTTTCTTTTCTTTCACTTACCTATTTCTCTCTTATGTTTGCTTTCTGAGTTTTATAAGCCTTCTTAAATCTCTTTTGGATCAAAGAAAATTATGCAAATAAATAGATGCAAGTATTGAGGTTAAAATTGTGGTCTCAGTAGTTGAACTGCCCAAGTTTCTGGTCCAGCTCTATTAATTACTTGTTGTGTGATCTTAGGTAAGATACACAGGATAAATTCTCTGTGCCTCGCCCACTTGCTTCATTTGTTTTTTCTTTTATCAACTATTTATTGAGTTCCTACTATGTGTCACAGGGTTTCCTTGGTGGCTCAGATGGTAAAGAAACTGCCTGCAATGCAGGAGACCCCTGGGTATTGAGGATGCCTGGGTTGGGAGTATCCCCTGGAGAGGGAGTGGCTACCCACTCCAGGATTCTTGCCTGGAGAACTCCATGGACAGAGGAGCCTGGGGGGCTACAGTCCATGGGGTTGCAAAGAGTTGGACACAATTGAATGACCTAACACTTCGCTACATGTCTCGGGCATTTTGATGGGCATTGAGGATTAACAATGACCAAAAATGAACTGTCCCTATGTTCATAGAGCTTGACATTTAGGATAAGAAAAAAACAATATGAAATAAGCCTACAAATATGCAAATGACAACTGTTATGAGTGCTATGGAGACATACAATAGGGGGATTTGACTAGTCAGGGAGGTTAGGGATATTTCCCTTGGTGAAATGTAATCAATCTAATAGTTGAAGGAAGAGGAGTAAATCATGAAAAGCAAGGCGTGAATGAAATGTGTTTTAGACAGAGGGAAGCATGACAAATGCTCTGTGGCATGAAGCAGCCTGGCATATGCAAAGGCTTGTAGAAATAGGAGACTGGAGAGAGGACAGCAAGTGGGCAAGTGGTACAGAATGAGGCCATAGCAGTAAGGAGAGACTATTCTGTATAAAGTCCTATGAGTCTTTTTAAGAAGTTTTTATCATAAGATAAAAATAAAGGTAAAGCACTGAAGACTTAAGTGTTTTAAGGAGGGTGTTAACATGATCAGATTGCATCCTGTTAGAAACCATCCTGAAACTCATTCGACTAACGCACTACAGGATCATAAGAATGAATACAAAGAGATAAACTAGATAGTTAATGTGTATGGGAGGGTGTCAAGGGACGGGAAGGGGAGGAGAGGTTGAGAGAGGATAGAAAGGCAAAAGATGGTGGAGAGAGATTTAAGGAAGTAAAATCCATGGTATTAGGTGGTTATTTAAATATGGGAAAAAGAGAAATTGCAATGGTTTCTAGCCTTTGGCGTATCTAACAGAATGAAAGGGAATACCATTTATAGAAATACAAAACACAAAAAGAAGATTAGTTGGGGAGAAGAATCAGAGCAGAATCGGGTACAACATTTGAATTTGAAGTGCCTTTGAAATATCCAACTGGAGCTGCCAAGTAGGAATAGAATAGATAAATCTGGAGATCAAAAGAGAGGATGGGGCTAAAAGTAAAATTTTATGTGGCATCTGCAAAAAAAATGATAATTGGAACTATGAAAGAGAATTAGATTCTCTGGGGAGAAAGTGTCGAGGGAAAAGATAAACAAGCATAAATTAACATGTAATGGGTGGGATTAAGAGAAGGACACTGAAAAGGAGATAGAGAAGGAGCAGACAGAGATGCAAAATGAAAATTATTACAAGCCAAGAGAAGACAATATTTCAATAAAGAGAGAGTGGTAAGCACTATTAAATACTGCTAAGAGGAAAAAAGACCCCCTTAAATTGTTGATGGTCATTAGTGATTCATTGAAAACATGAGGAAGAGAGATTTTGATGAAGTGATAAGGCAGGAACCATATTGAAACAGTTTGAGGAGTTAGTGAGAGATGAGAAAATAGCGACAATAAACATTTTCTCAAATATTTGATGGTAAAGAGATAAAATGAGAGGCTAGCTGAAGGCATTATGGGTCAAAAAAAAAAATTTACTTTTCTTTTTTTTCCCCATGACTTGAGAGATCTGGATAGAGAATTTAGTTACAAGAGAAATATTGACTCTGGAAGGAGAGAGACTGTAATTGCTAATATATGCATGCTAAGTCACTTCAGTTGTGTCCAACTGTTTGTGACCCTATGGACTTAGCCCACTAGGCTCCTCTGTCCATGGAATTCTCCAGGTAAGAATACTGGACTGGGTTGACATTTCCTTCTCCAGGGGGTCTTCCTGGGGATCAAACCCTCGTCTCTTATGTCTCCTGCATTGGCAGGTGGGTTCTTTACCACTAGTGCCACCTGGGAAGCCCAGTTGCTAGTGTAAACTTCCCCAAAAGGTCAACAAGAGGAGGAATCTGAACAGTGGGGAAGGGGCCATCCTTAGCGAAGGGGCAACTTCTCTGTAGTGACCTAAGCCGAAGGTGAATGAAAAGGGTCCAGATAAAGGCAGATCTGCAATGTTTGATACTAGGAAGATGGGGAAATTCCCTACTATGACTTTTATTTATTTAGTTTTTTTTGAAAATTCAGAACAGAATCATCAGTTGAGAATAAATGGGCAGGAAAAACTGGAAGTTATGGAAAGTGGAGAATGGTGGGAGAATTCAGAGAAAGGTAGATTTAGGAAAAAGCAACACAAATAGTAAGGTTGTCAGCTTTGTTATGTGGAACACATACTGGAGCCATGTGTTCTCTTGTATTTTTTTCAGGAGCATATGACTTCCCAGATGCAGGCAGAGAGAGAGTCTGAATAACTGAGTTCTTCCAGGTTTGGAACTTGTCAGACATAAACACTAGGAAGAGAGAACATCAAGTGGGTTTGAGGTATAAGCAAAAATGTTTAAAAAATGATCACAGTGAAATCTAAATTGGACAAGTGAACAGTGGAAGAAAGGAAAGAATTAATGGACTGTGAAACAGCAGAGAAGCTGTGCTCTACAAGACTCTGTGAAATTGAAGAAGGGTGGTATTCAGCCAACAAATATTTGTGCCGACTGGTTGAGGTATTCATGAAACAGAGGTAAATAAGATAGATGCTCTAAAATGAGTGCCTTCACAGAGTTCACTTTCTAAGCTAGTGAGACAGTTAAATAAAATATATTGTGCATTGAATGGTGTAAGAGCTAGAAATGAAAATAAAACAGAGAAGAGACGCAAAGAATATGTGTGTAAGTTGGGGGGTTTCCCTGCTTTAACCTTTTTCAGAGGTTAAAGCATATGCCTAGAATGCAGGAGACCTGGGTTCAATCCCTGGGTCGGGAAGATCCCCTGGAGAAGGAAATGGCAACCCACTCCAGTACTCTTGCCTGGAGAATCCCATGGAGGGAAGAGCCTGGTAGGCTACAGTACATGGCGTCACAGAGTAGGACACGACTGAGCTACTTCACTTCACTTCACTTCACTGTGTATGTTGGGCAGTCAAGATTGGTAGGTTGGATTATAACAGTGTGACCAAAGAAACAGAAGTAGTTAAAAATAAGGCAGAAAGGACTGAGGATAGTTGTTAAATAGGAAGATTTGGGAATTTAGTGTCATTGGAGATGCAACAGGTTTTGATGACAAGGTTCAAGGTGTGGCCCTAGGAATAGGTGGTCCCTGGAGGTTGAGCTCTATGAACTATGGATCCAGTATTTAAATGAGTTGATGACAATACTGCAGAAGTTAGGATAAAGGTGGAATCTATTTTAGGTGTCAATGGCATGAAAGAATGAGTGGAACAAAGTAGAGAGATTAGGAGGTAGGGAGATTAAAAACAAGATAAATGAGAGATGATGATACAGCTGAATAAAATGCTTTTCAGAGGAGAGTTTTCTCTGCCTTTGATTACAAATTTGTTTAAGAAAATAACAATAGAGCATAAGAGGTTGGCTGAACCAGAAACTGGAGCAATAGACTAATTTTCTAGCTTGTAAATAGTACTACGTCATGGTACTACGTCAATAGTACCATGCAAAGATGGACACAATAAAGGACAGAAATGGTATGGACCTAACAGAAGCAGAAGATATTAAGAAGAGGTGGCAAGAATATACAAAAGAACTGTACAAAAATGATCTTCAGGACCCAGATAACCACGATGGTGTGATCACTCACCTAGAGTCAGACATCTTGGAATACAGAGTCAAGTGGGCCTTGGGAAACATCACTATGAACAGAGCTAATGGAAGTGATGGAATTCCAGTTGAGATATTTCAAATCCTAAAAGATGATGCTGTGAAAGTGCTGCACTCAATATGCCAGCAAATTTGGAAAACTCAGCAGTGGCCACAATACTGGAAAAAGTCAGTGTGCATTCCAATCCCAAAGAAAGACAATGCCAAAGAATGTTCAAACTACCACACAATTGCACTCATTTCATATGCTAGTAAAGTAATGCTCAAAATTCTCCAAGCCAGGCTTCAACAGTGTGTGAACTGTGAACTTCCAGATGTTCAAGCTGGTTTTAGAAAAGGAAAGGAACCAGAGATCAAATTGCCAACATCTATTGGATCATAGAAACAGCAAGAGAGTTCCAGAAAAACATCTGCTTTATTGACTATGCCAAAACCTTTGACTGTGGGGATCACAAGAAACTGTGGAAAATTATTGAAGAGATGGGAATACCAGACCACTTGATCTGCCTCTTAAGAAATCTGTATGCAGGTCAGGAAGCAACAGTTAGAACTGGACATGGAACAACAGACTGGTTCCAAATCGGAAAAGGAGTACATCAAGGCTGTATATTGTCACCCTGCTTATTTAATTTATATGCAGAGTACATCATGAGAAACGCTGGACTGAATGAAGCACAAGCTGGAATCAAGATTGCCAAGAGATGTATCAATAATCTCAGATATGCAGATGACACCACCCTTATGGCAGAAAGTGAAGAAGAACTAAAGAGCCTATTGATGAAAGTGAAAGAGGAGAGTGAAAAAGTTGGCTTAAAACTCAACATTCAGAAAACTAAGATCATGGCATATGGTCCCATCACTTCATGGCAAATAGATGGGGAAACAGTGGAAACATTGACAGACTTTATTTTGGGGGGCTCCAAAATCACTGCAGATGGTGACTTGTTCCTTGGAAGAAAAGTTATGACTAACCTAGACTGCATATTAAAAAGCAGAGACATTGCTTTGCCAACGAATGTCAGTCTAGTCAAGGCTATGGTTTTTCCAGTAGTCATGTATGGTTGTGAGAGTTGGACTATAAAGAAAGCTGAGCACTGAAGAATTGATTCTTTTGAAATGTGGTGTTGGAGCAGACTCTTGAGAGTCCCTTGGACTGCAAGGAAATCCAACCCATCCATCCTAAAGGAAATCAGTCCTGAATATTCATTGGAAGGACTGATTGAAGCTGAAGCTCCAATACTTTGGCCACTTGATGCAAAGAAGTGACTCACTGGAAAAGAGATACTGGGAAAGATTGAAAGCAGGAGAAGGGGACGAGAAGATGAGATGGTTGAATGGCATCACCAACTCAATGGACATGAGTTTGAGCAAGCTCTGGGAGTTGGTGATGGACAGCGAGGCCTGGCGTGCTGCAGTCCATGGGGTTGTAAAGAGTTGGACACGACTGAGTGACTAAACTGGACTGAACTATGTCAATCTCATTATATTAAATGAAATAATGTATAGAAAGTGTTTAGCATTGTTTTTGCATAATAAACACTCAATATAATAATTTTTATTATCATTGGTTATTTAGGTAAACTGACTCTGATAAAATTCATGTTATTTTTTTCTTTAAATATATAAGCCCAAATTAGAAATCATTAATGGAAACTTTCCTTTTAAAGTGTTGACCTTGTCTTTGAACTTACCTTACATGCGTCTACTTTTCCTTCCATGAATCCGGCACACAACATTCCTGAAGTTATCATACCGTCATATACATCCTTTCTGTTACACACCTCAGTGCTTATGGTTTCTACCCTGGCTTGCCGTAGTTTATTTTGTGTTGGTCCTATTACACAAATGAAAAAACAAAAAACATGTTCTTTGAACACAGCTATATCTAAGACTCAGAAGACACATGAATTAGGAGTAAAAGCATTAGATTTTTCATTATTAATGACTGCCCAATTTTATTTTCTGTGGTATAAGTGTCTACATGCAAGGAAACAGTACACATATGTGGCGGTGGTGGTTTAGTTGCTGTCGTGTCTGACTCTTGCGTTTGTGGACCTTCAAAAGCTCTTTGAACTCTCAAAACTACACACAATATTGTGTGTATAAGACTTTTTTTTCGTGATTTTCCACATAAGGAAGCTGAGGCTCAGAGAAGTTCATGGATTTTCCAAAATCTACTCATGTATAAACCAGGATACAAACTGCACAGGTCTGTTTGCCCTGCTCTATGCTATACAGTGTTATTTCAGAATGTCTCAAAGCATGATAAACAAAGCAAATGTTGGAGATATATCAACAATATGACACCAGCAGAGAAGAAGGCCAGTGGTTAGGAGGAAAAAATACTGCACAAGTTAGTCTCAAAACATTCACAAACCACTTCTATGTTTATGACCATTGTATATCCTCATTAAAATTATGAAGACTTTTAACAACAACAACAAAAAACATATGAAGTATACACTAGCCAGGAGTGTTTACATCTGGCAAATATACAACTTGTAGTAATTTACTTCCCTGTACTCCCATAGCATTTTGTTCCTTCTTAGTGTACCCAGAACAGTCTGTTCATCTTCCATGTTATTGAACTCTCCTCTTCCCCATGACTGCTCCAAATAATTGTGAACTCCTCAAGGATGGTTATATGATTCCTTTTATTTTTTTTTACTTTAACACATAGCACCTTAATCTTCTCAGAGCCATACTTTCCTTCTCCATGGAATCTTCCTGACCCAGGGATTGAACCTGGGTCTACTGCACTGCAGGCAGATTCTTTACCATCTGAGCCACCAGGGAAGCCCATATACATTAGAAGCATGAACATTTTAATGAAAAGTCTGAAGAGGTACCTCCTAGATGGCACATTAGATCCCAAGATAAATTTGTACTAAGTAAATTACATTGAACAACTCACCATCATCTACAATGGATCCAAATCCTGTGACAAATACATCTGTTTTAGGTGGCAACTTTAAGGATGAATCTGGGAGGCAAACTCTCTGAACTACATTTGAAAACTCAACTCGGGTAGCAAGCTGAGCCAAAGCAATGTCATTTTCATTTGTTTCTTTACGGTACTTTTCATGAATGATAATTTTCCTCAAACTTCGTTTCACTGTGGGTGGTGTTATAGTTATACCAAAAGTAACGATCCATTTATTTGGGTCTTTATTTCTGCATAAAAATAAAGAATAATATTAGTGATACTTAACTGTATCCTTTAAAAACAGTTGAGACAGTATTCTCCACAACTATTGAAATTATGTCCCTGAAAAATTCCTATAGTGAGACAATTTGCAATTGGTGGCCTTATGTAAAAAAGAGGTTAAAATACCGATAATACAAGTGAGAGTAGGAAAGCTCTTAAAATATTTCACAAGCTCTAAAATTTAAAAGAATGCAATAGCTAAGTGGAATTCCATGCTGCAGTTGGAATAATAATAATGGGTACTATACAATTAGTTTATAACATTTTAATTCTACCATTTTAATTAAACATTTTAATGTTAAATTAAATTAACAGTTAATTTTGTTCATTAGGAACTCTTCAAATTTGATTTTTTCTCTAGTTTCAGTGAAGTGTATAGAAATTAATTTTGATCTGTTTTGGACATTATCACCCTAAGAGATATTTCCTTCTGTATGAGACATTCTCTCCATTCTTATTTTATGATTTAACCTGTTGACTCTTGCTTACTGGGTCTTATCTTGATCTTTGAGACAAAGTGTAATTTGTCTTCTTCACAAACCCTCATGTGTATACAGGATTATTTCTCCACCCAGTGTCCATACCCTGCCCCAATACTCAAGGGCTAAAAGCAGCCTTAACTCATTGTTGTGCTGTTAGAGATCCCACTACCCTTTCATCTGCCCTGGTCAGTCCCTCTTACTATTTTTGAGGCTTTCCCTTAACACAGATGCTTTTCTGTACTATGAGATTATACTATAAGCAAAATTTGCATCCTTCTATCATCTCTTTACTCTCTGTTCTACCCTAAACCTCAGCTCCCTGTTTGTCTAACCAGCCCTTTCAAGAATGACAAAAATATATAGAAACTTGAATTCTCTATGTAAAGGAAAATTATGTAAAAGGAAATTACACATAAGAGAATTCGAAAAGGGAATTTCCCTGTTCATGCAGGATTACTGTGTTGGTGAATCATAAAGTTTTAACTGTAATGAAAAACCTGAAAGATCAGTGGTTTTCAAAGTACTCTGTACTGCCCCAAGAATGCGCAGGCAGAGCCTAGGGGCCAAGGAACTGGGGTATGCAGGGGTCTCCTCTCTCAGTTGCTCTACTTATTTACACTTTAAAGGAAAGTTTAATTCAAAGCAGAAATCTTAAGGATGAAGCATTCATCTGAAAACTAGAATTCTGGAAGCTACAAAGACTTGTTTCTTCAATCCTTAAGGATCTTGTAAACCAACTGAGTAGACAAAACAGAAATACCTTCATGCATGCATGAAAAACCAGAAAGGGAGACTCAAGTAATAGGCACAGTTCAGCATGCTCCACAAATAAGAACACTGAGATTCAGAAATTAAATGACTCGGCCAGGTACATGATATATTCAGCTGGTTAGTGTCAGAGACAGATGGCCCAGGTCTTAGGATATCCTGTCAAGAACTTTTCCCTATATACACTTGTTTCACAAAGACTGGGATCATTTTTCATGGGCATAAAGGTACTAACATTTGTCTTAAATATGATTTTTAAAATATAGTATTTCTGTAGGAAAAAAATAGAAATTTTAAAAGTATTTGGATAATTGTGATATTGTCTTCAAAGTACCCTTATTTTTCCTTCACAATAGTGCACTTCATTATGCAATTATATGAAATTATATCACATGCAAAACTGATCCCTTCCTCTCTAGGATGATTATCATTTTAAACTCTTTATTATTATTGGCATAAAATATACTATCACATTTCTCATATTAAAAAAAAATTTCTCCTTAGAATCCACAGCCACCCTGGACTATCAAATTTCTCTGCTCCCATTCATTTAAAAACTCCTTGAAAGTGGGGTCTAAACTCACTACATCTAATCCTTATCTTTCTTTTCTCTCTTGAATTCATTCTCACCCCTATCACATCTTCACAATTTCTTTTATCAAGATCACTAGTTATCTCTGTTTTATCAAACTCAATGGCCAGTCCCTCTATATGTCTGCCCACACAGAAATGGCACTGGAGCTGCTAGAACATGTATCTCAGTCTATATTGCTTGTATTCTTCACTAAATAAAGACTTTACACTCTGAGCTTATTTCTTTTTAATTTATGTAAGCAAATATCAGTTATAAATTTTTTAAATGTATGAAGAATGGAGGACTATATGAGCATGAAAAAATCATAAAGCCTTGAAAAGTTAGTGAGACTCAAGTTTACCTAAAGCATGATGATATTACTGAGGTTGTAAATACGTACATGTGCATCCCTTTTCTCTTTTTTCATGAGACAGTGACAATCACCTTAAATCCATTAGGTCATTCTCATTACACATCTGCTCCACAAATAAAGGTGTAGGCATCTTAGAACAATTTGGGTGTTACCCTTAGAAGGATGATCAAGTGCCACCTAGACTCACCAAGGATAGTTTCTTCTGAAAGGGTATGTGAACAGTGTCATTGGCCAGGACTTTTTTCAGAACTTTTGTTTTTTGAGGGTTTAAAAGGAAAATCTCTCTGTACCCTGATGTTGAAACCTCAGGGAAAGAAGATAGTGTGTCCCTGATCTTGGGCAACAGCGTGCCTGTGTGTGTCTGTGTATGTGGAGTGATATAGCTGAGTGTTAAGAGTTACAACTGTGAAAGCCCAACAGAGAGCTCTTTTCAGGTTTTATATGACCCATCTTCCACACTGTGAGGCAGTGATATAGGTTGGTAGATCTCTCCCACCATCCACACACCTGTCTAGTCCAGAAAAGTCCACGTGAAATGAAGTGAAAGTCGCTAAGTCATGTCTGACTCTTTGTGCCCCACGGACTATACAGTCCATGGAATTTTCCAGGTCAGAATACTGGAGTGGGTATCCTTTCCATTTTCCAGGGGATCTTCCCAACTCAGGGATTGAACGCGGGTCTCCTATATGGCAGGTGGATTCTTTACCAGCCCACATGGTTCTTGGATAATTGGAAGCTGTTGCTTTTTAGTTGCTTCAGTTGTGTCCAGGGGGTAGGCAATGGCACCCCACCCCAGTACTTTTGCCTGGAAAATCCCATGGACGGAGGAGCCTGGTGGGCTGTAGTCCATGGGGTCGCTGAGAGTCGGACACGGCTGGGCGACTTTGCTTTCACTTTTCACTTTCATGCATTGGAGAAGGAAATGGCAACCCACTCCAGTATTCTTGCCTGGAGAATCCCAGGGATGAGGGAGCCCAGTGGGCTGCCGTCTATGGGGTCGCACAGAGTCGGACACGACTGAAGCGACTTAGCGGCAGCAGCAGCAGCAGCAGCAGCAGCAGTTGTGTCCAACTCCGTGCGACCCCATAGACGGCAGCCCACCAGGCTCCTCCGTCCCTGGCATTCTCCAGGCAAGAACACTGGAGTGGGTTGCCATTTCCTTCTCCAATGTATGCATGCGTGCTAAGTCACCTCAGTCGTGTCCGACTCTGTGCGATCCTACGGACAGCAGCCCACCAGGCTCCTCCGTCCACAGGATTCTCCAGGCAAGAATACTGGAGTTGGCTGCGATTTTCTTCTCCAGAATTGGAAGGGAGAACTTCAAAAATCATACCTTTGATTTTTTTTTTCCTATAAGTGGTGGTGGATGTTGATAGTTGGAGGATAGATGAAATAATTTTTTAAAAGTGAAACTGGCTGAATTTTCCTTAAATGTGCAGAAGACTTTAAATTTGTACATGTATAATAGTCTTTAAAATAATTTATGATGTAGTAGAAAAAGATTGCATAGTTTCATGATGCTACATACAAGGAACCAGATGGTATGAGCCACAAGAATGGCTCTTTGGGAAACCAAACATGATATATATTGAGAAAAGGGTGAGGGGATAAGTTCAATTTGGGCATGGAGCAGCCATAATGCATTTAGGGGATAGCGTGCATCCAGAGTGGAGTAGAGGATAATTTGGTGAGATTGGACTCTTCCCAGGCACTAAATTGATGGTAATTAATAACTGAGTAAGTAAGACTCACAAGAGCTCTAATAAACTTACCTGCGGAAGCAGTGAGCTGCTGTGAGCAGCCACGTGTTACTGATGAGGCTGGCTCCACACTGATGGCCGGCCCCTATGAGCTGGAGGCTGGCCTGCCACGGCCACTCCCCTTCCAAAGCTGCTTCACTTCCTTGGACAATTCTTTCAGTAGATGCAAATGCTGGTAATGGCATGTATGAAGGTGTCATCCTTATTCCACAGCCTGTCGCAGAAACAAGTGTTACCTTGCTTTCATGAAAATGAGGGGAAAAAAGCACATCCTGATTTGCAATGGGTGCAGATGCTTAGAGGGTCCATTGAACCTGTTTCTCTTTAACCCATTTCTAGCGCTCAGTCTCTGGGGTTACTCTCTAGGGGTGCTACTATTCCCAGAGAGATTCAAAAGAAATATTTACCAACATTTCAAGACATCCAAACCAAAATGAACTTCTGCCTATGTACGGAGCATATACAGGTGAATAAATAGCTAAGTAAATAGATAAGAGCATAAAAATGTGTAGATCCTCTCTGAGAGGTTTCAATACATGTGTAGCAGAACACTTTTCAAATGAGAAAACTCAGCCTGGGAAAAAGAACATAAATTACTGAAGGTAACACAGCTGGCAAGAGACAGAGTTGGATATTGGAAGGATTAGAAGGATCTATGTCGAAATTTATATTTTTACTACTGAGAGAGTGCAACACTGAATGTCAGGCATGATTCCGCTCGACATAAATCTGTACATTGTCTTTGAAAAGCCCTGAATTTTAACCATCTTAAATATTAATGACTATTTTGCTTTTCTAAAATTTAAAAAGACTGTTTTTTTTTAACATATTCTGATTCCCTGATAACAAATTCTCAGTTGATTAGACTTCAACCCTAAATAATACCTGAAAGTGTATTAGTATACTTTATTAATGTGCCTTCTAATTATTAATGTTTATATTTTTATTAACAATACACTTTTTGAAAAAAAGGTTTTATTCAGAAACAGATTTAAAAAAAGTTGCAAAATCATATTTATAAATTTATCATAATTCTGTCATGTAGAGTTTCTCCATTAATATGGTGCCACATCAGTAGAGTCTAATGCTTCCTCTCCCAATTTCCCCTAAAAATAAATGTGAAGGTAATAATAATAAAAATAATATCTACTAGTTATGATCCAGACCCTGTACATAGTGTTACATACACTTGCCCTAATTTTAATAACTCTGTTATTATCTCTCTATGTTATTAGATGTTATTATCCTCAGACTGAAGATGAAAAATTTGAGTTTATGGTATTACTCAAAGGCAAAAGGAACAAAATCACCAAAAATTAAGGAAAGATAAGAAAAAAATATATACATTTTGGAGGTAATTTTCAGTAACTGCAGTATTCAGTGGGTTGGTTTAAAAAACAACTTCTTGGACTGTCCAACCTATTTCTTTGAACCAGAACTGTGTGGAGAACCCTAACAATTCTGACAAAGCCACTGATATTGTGATTTTCCACACCAGAAATAAAGCTATAGTTCACCAGTCCCTCGCCAAAGAGAAGCTATAGTTTGAAACTTCCAATCATGACCCATCAACTCTTTTCTCTATGTATGCATTCAGAAGCCACAATGCCTGCACACCGTCTTATCTAGGAACACAGGAAAGATGAAAAGTTCTACGAAAATGTGGTTATTTCATGCAGTGGTCTGAATGTGTACTCCCCAAATTTATAGTTGAAATCCCTAACCCTTAAAGGTGGTAGTATTAGTAGGTACAGCCTTCCAGAGGTGCTTAAGTCAGGAGAGTGGAGCTCTCATGAATGGATCAGTACCTTGTAAAATAGTCTGCAGAGGAATCCCTAGCCCCTTCCACCACTGGACTGTACAGCAAGAATCTGTGAGTAGGAAGTGGGCCCTCACCTCACAACAATCTCGGACTTCTAGCCTCTGGAACTATTAGCAATATATTTCTGCTGTTTATACACTACCCAGTCTATGGTAGGTATTTTTTTATAGCACTGTGATTGGACTTATGAAACGCAATTTAAACAGAGAACGACAGAGCCCTGGCACCAGTGAGTGCTGGAACTGGTGGTGCCCTAAAGTGGGCGGTTGATGTAGTTTTCATATACTCTGTTTTTAAAATCCAAATTTAATCCTGTATCTAACTGTATGGCATGGTTAAGATCCTCTAAATCAGATGATATATAAACTTAGAAGACAGACATATCACTGAAAATTTTCCTCAGAAATTTTCAGAACTTGTGCTTGGTATCAGCAAAGATATTCAAGAAAACATGACCTTAATAAAACAAAGGTAGCCAAACATAAGGGGAAAATATACTCTGATAAGAGTACACACAACAAAAGATTTGTATGTCAATCAAGAAAATTCAAGAAATCACAGAAATGTCATAACAGATGATAAATCCACATAGAAGAAGAGAAAATGTGACACCGGACAACTGAGCTAAATGGTTGTCAGGAATATAGATCTGATGAGATCTTTCATAATGCAGTGAAACTGAACTGGAACTAGAAATAATGATTGTCATAGAGTTCACTAAATGGACATTCAGATAATAAATTATTTGTGTTCCTGAGGAAGAAAAAAAAAACCAAACCAATCAAAACAGAGTCAATTATCAAATTTATAAAGGAAGAATATTTTTCCAGGATGAGAAAAAACAGTGTTCAAGTTGAAAATCTCATAGTGTCCCAGACAAGGTTCAGTGTCAAATACACATCTAGATCTCTTTACAAAAAAAAAAAAAAAATGTTATAGGATAAAGATTTCCTACCTTCTTCCAGGAACCAAAATGATAACCTAAAAGAATAAAAATCACACCAGCCTTAGACTTCTGCTCTATAACAAAACACTAGAAGAAGGTGGAATTATATGTTTATAGTTATTTGAGAAAATTTATGATCCAGGAATCCTATAAAACATTAAGATAAAGGCAATGGAAAGAGATTCTGATATATGAAACTTCTCAAAAATACACCATCTATGTAGTTGTCTTATTGAAAATAACTTAAAGATACAGTTTAACAAGCAAAAAAGTGAATTTAAATCAAGACTCAAGAAAGGGAAATAGTAAAAGTATAACAAGAAACTTTGATCCTGAAGCTGAAGTTCCAACACTTTGGCCACCTGACGTGAAGAGCTGACTCACTGGAAAAGACCCTGATGCTGGGAAAGATTGAAGGCAAAAGGAGAAGACAGCGTCAGAGGATGAGATGGTTAGATAGCGTCACTGACTCAATAGACACGAATCTGAGCAAAGTCCAGGAGATAGTGAAGGACAAAGAAGCCTAGCATATTTCTGTCCTTTGGGTCACAAAGAATCAGCCATGGTTTAGTGACTGAACAACAATCAAGCAAGAGACTTTAGTGATGGATAAATGACTGTGACTGTTGGGATAAAATGGAACATATTGTTTTGAAAAAGATTAGTAATAGAGTATGCAAAATTTGTGCTGGTGCTCAGTCATGTCTGACTCTTTGCAACCTCATGGACGGTAGCCTGCCAGCTCCTCTGTCCATGGGATTATGCAGGCAAGAATACTGGAATGGTTTGCCATTTCCTCCTCAAGGGGATCTTCCAGACCCAGGGATTGAGCCTGTATCTCCTGTGTCTCCTGCATTGGCACGTGGATTCTTTACCTCTGAGTCAGCTGGGAAGTCCGTGTAAAGATTAGTGATAAGTAAAATGTGAAATTGGTCTTCCCAGGTGGCTCTAGTGGTAAAGAATCCACCTGCCAATGCAGCAGACATAGAGAGCAGGTTTCATCCCTGGGTAGGGAAGATTTCCTGGGGAAGGGCATGGTAACCCACTCCAGTATTCTTGTCTGGAGAATCCCATGGACAGAGGAACCTGGCGGGCTATGGGCCATAGGGTCACAAAGAGTTGAACATGACCAATGGAACTTAGCACACATGCATGCAAGATGTTAGAAATATAGCTACATATGTTATGTATGTAATATCAAGAATACTGTGTCATTTTTTACCACATTCTGTAAGCCAAAACACTAAAAATTGTATTTGGCATAAATGTATAAATGTCTTAAAATGTCAGCAGTAATAAAACATAATAAAAAGATTAAGTGGTTTACAACAGAAAAAAAAACAGCTTGGTATTACTGTTATGATCATTTTGAAATACAAATATCAAATGATTATACATTGTACATTCAAAACTATTACAATGTTATATCAATTATATCTCATAAAAGAATGTGGTAAATTCTGCTTGTAACTTTCTGGACTTTTATTAATTATCTTTGCTATGAAATAGACAGTTAATCATTGGCTTTGGAACTTACGACTGTTGAGAAGATTCCTCATCTTTTTGTTGTCGATAGCTGGAATAAACAAAACATGAATTAGTTGGTGGAAGTGTATGTTCCTATTTTCATGTGATTTTGTTCAAATGGTTACTATAAAATGCTTATTGCCCAAAGAATCCATATAAGATATTTTTGTAACCAAGAAATATATAAATAACCCTCTACTCTGATTTGGTTCAAAATGTATAATTTTACTCTAAAAAGGTAGCATTTTGTTTTCTGATTTTTGCTAAGAAACCAAAAAACAGAAGTTAGGAAATGAGGAAAGAATGATTAGGATAAATGTCCATGATTGATTTCTGTGGGAGTTCCAATAAAACATGTACATGGTGGCTCAGAGGTTAAAGCGTCTGCCTCCAATGTGGGAGACCTGGGTTCGATCCCTGGGTCGGGAAGATCCCCTGGAGAAGGAAATGGCAATCCACTCCAGTATTCTTGCCTGGAGAATCCCATGGACAGAGAAGCCTAGTAGGTTATAGTCCATGGGATCGCAAAGAGTTGGACACGACTGAGCGACTTCACCTCACCTCACCTCACCTCCAATAAAACTAAGGGAAACAACCTCTATTCCCATCACAACTGGTGTTCACTGTAGCAGTTGGACTAGCCTATGTGTGTTAGGCATATGCCTGGAAGCCAGGTTGATAGGCATCCCAGGTCCCTCACAGACCAATTCCCAGGCCTTTGACTACAAAGTGTGGGAACTTGGTCATTGCAGGTTGATGGCTTCTCTCACTGAGGATGACTCTCACAGCGAACACGGTGGAAGTCAGCAGGTACTGGAGGCGTGAAGGTCTCTTGTATACAGCCAGCCCCCTATCTCTCCCTCCACTTTATGTCTCCCTTCTGTGACACCTTTTCCCCTTCAAACTTATCTTAGTGTTCCTTTATAGTCAGTTTCATTTGATTGGGGTGGTTTGGTATTTGTTTTATTTGTTAGAAAGTAGGAAAGTATATCATATTTTCTGCAAGAATACTAACTTTCCCCTAAGAGGAATGTGAGCCCCAAATCCTATTAAAAGTCTCCTGGACATTTCACTTCTCTTTATTTAATGTGAGCTTTGTATGTAGCAGAAAATGTATGTGGTAGAATTTTGGTTATCAAGGATGGTCATAGAATATCATTTAATATTAAAACAACCTTTGTAATAAAAAGTCAGTATACATGACCAGGAAGGCTGAAAAATGATTTTTAAAATTGTAAAATAAGAAACTCTACAATTTTAATTTATGGTTGATATTTTACTTTAGCTTATATAATCATGTGTTAGGCACAATTATATAGGAATTGAGATTTAGTTTGAGATTGCCATTTACAGAGTGCTGGAAAATGTCATGTTTTTCTTTGGAATATAATTGATTTTAAAATAAAGGTGGATACCATATTCTTCATCATTTCTAATTACTCTATGAAGAAGCTATCACTATTGTGCGTGGGAATTCTATCAAAATGTATTTAAAGGATTTTCCTGGTTTTCTAACAAGAGAGAAATTAGACAATCTGTTTTTTAAATTCATAGTTGTTGGGAGGGGAAAAGATTCAAGATTTAAAGGACAAGCCTTATTGTTTGGTATTAAATCAGAAGCAACCGCATTTGGAAATACTTAATTAGAAACAATGAACAGAGTTAAAATACCTAATGCCTGTGAGACATATGCCAGAGTTCAGGGGGAGGAATAAGAAAATAAAAACACAGTCCCTGATCTTGGCACTTATAGTCTTATTTGAAATACATTATTTTACTTTCTCTAATTTTGTACTGGTACAGAAAAACAGACATGTCTCTCAGTTTAGATTCCCACTGGCTGTGAGGCAGTTTTAGTTTTACTTTCATAACCTTTTTGAGCTCCATTTTTTTCTGCTTTGGGGGGAAAATGAAATGACAACTTTCCTGAGTTTGCATTGTGAAGAATCTGTGAAGAGATGACTAAAATTGTTTTAAATTGGAAATAAGCTAGAGAGAATCTCTTTATGGTTCATGTTAATGTTTCTTCCAACAGGCTTCAACCTTCATAAAGATTCTGTTTCTTTGATACTATGGAAGCTAACCCCCATAACTGGCCTCTGGGAGTCATGATACCTGTGCTTTATTGTTGTCCCCCTCCACCCCTCGCCGCCAATGCTTGTAGGTCCTGTCTGACACCTTCCCTGAGTCTAGCTTCCTTAAAATGGTGCAATTAATGCCTACCCTTTCAGGCTTTTGTAAAGATCCAACATGAAAATTCATATACAGGGGTGAATTAAAAACCCATAGTGATGCCGAAGTTAAATATGAAAAAAAAATCATAAAACTAGACTTTACCTCATAGCGAATTTTTATTTTAGTTTTAATCCACACTGACATATGTTCATCAAGGGTGAATTCTTGAAATGAGAGAATACATTGACCTGAATTCTTATGAAAAATAAAAAGAGGATTGTGAAGGGAGGGAACCACAAAGATGGTAAAAGGACTTACGTGTGAGTGTAAATGATGGTTTGTATATAGTCAAAGGCATCGATTCTCTCTTCAGACTTTGATATAGAATCCTTTCAATTTTTTCCCTGACTTGCTCAGCACTATCAGTAGATGGGAATCGAAACACAAGCACCATAAGAATGTTCATACCATTTTGATCTGGACTAAAGAGGAAAAAGCAGATAGAGGTAATCATAATAAAGTCAGTTCTCTAACCAGGAACTATTTTTACACATTGCGATTCACACTAGATTTAAAGAAACATAGTGAGTGGAATGTGTGCCTATCAGATTTTTAAATGATCTCTAGGAATTCCGGCTAAGATAAATAGCTGGGAAAAATATTATTCTTGCCTCTAACTTAGCTCACCATCTAGCTGTGAGATAATTTTAGTTTCATAAGTTTTTTGAACCTCAAAAAGAGGAGGTTTTGGGAGGGGGAGAGGTTTGTGAAATCATGCTTTACACATGCACTTAAGTGATTTGCTTTTTAAGGGATTCTGAACCAAGTTGTTACCAAGGTCATTATTCTTCAGTTGTGGTGTGGAAAAGACAATGCTTTGTATTCACCAAACCCCCCCTTCTAAGCTTTGCCTTCTAAGCAAGAACTAAATTTCATTTCCTAGCCTTCCTTGCAGTTTACTGAAACTCTCTAGTGAATCCTGGACAATGAAATGTGAGAAGAAATGATGTACCCTGCTCCCAGACCTGGCCCTGGAAGACCTCCTGTACCATCCTCCATGCGTTCACTCTTCCCTTATTTGCCAACCAGAGATTCAGTGGGCAAGTCCATTCTACAATCCCAATCATTCCTACAGCCACTTATGCCCCTTCTGTCTGGACTGTACCATGGAAATTAAATAGATCTTTATTGTGTTAAATTATTGGTGTTTTGGGGCTTAGTAGTCAGTTAATATGAGTTTGAAACATGGATGATTAAAGAAAACAATTATAAAAGGAGATCATTTGATAAGTTCAAATATAAAAATTTACAATAATGTGTAGAGGTCTAGAAACCCCCTAGTTATATTTTGAGAACAAATTTAATTGGAAATATACAAAAAATGAAGGAAGAAAGGAGAGTAGAAAGGGGAAAAGGGATAGAAAAGACATGGGCTCCTGACCATATGTATATCTGCCATCAAGAAGTGAAGTAAATAAGTAGTACAAATGTATATGTGCATTTATATATATATATGTATATGCATGTTATCACATGTGTATATAGATATATATGTTGTTTAGCTACTAAGTTGTGTCCGACCCTTTGCAATCCCATGGTCTGTAGCCTGCCAGGCTCCTCTGTTCATTGGATTTTCCAGGCAAGAATACTGGAGTAGGTTGCCATTTCCTTCTTTAGGGGATCTTCCTGAGTCAGGGATCAAATCTGAGTGTCCTGCCTTACAGGTGGATTCTTTATCACTGTATCACCTCTGAAGGTCGTGTGTATAAATATGTATGTGTGTAAACTGATTGATATCCACAATAAAATTTTTAAAATTTCATCAATTTTTATCAAAAACAAGATACATTATTCCAGTAAATGCCAAGCCTTTTGGATATTCTATTAAAATATATTCAGGATAAATTTCAGTAACTTATTTTAGTCTCTGATAATGCATATCTTCAATTTATATATGTTGCCTTTTATCAGAACAAAGAGTGAAAAGGCATTAGAAATAAAATAATGCAGGAGCATTCAAGGAAAAAGCTTACTGAAGAGAAAATCATAGTCTGATTTTTGGGTAGGTTTAAAGTGAGGATAATCAAAAGGGGCTGGCCTTTATGTGCTAAGTCACTTCAGTGGTGTCCAACTCTTTGAGCCCCTAGGACTATAGTCCACCAGGCTCCTCAGTCCATGGGATTCTCTAGGCAAGAATATCAGAGTGAGTTGCCATGCCCTCCTCCAGGGGATCTTTCCAACTCAGGGATTGAAACCATGTCTCCTGTATCTCTTTCATTGGCAGTCAGATTCTTTACCACTGCTGCCACCTGGGAAGCCCCAAGCTAAGTTTGCTACTGCTAAGTCGCTTCAGTCGTGTCCAACTCTGTGCGACCCCATAGACGGCAGCCCGCCAGGCTCCGCCATCCCTGGGATTCTCTAGGCAAGAATACTGGAGTGGGTTACCATTTCCTTCTCCAATGCATGAAAGTGAAAAGTCAGTGAAGTCACTCAGTCGTGTCCGACTCTTCGCGACCCCATGGACTGCAGCCTACCAGGCTAATAGAAAAGACATGGGCTCCTGACCATATGTATATCTGCCATCAAGAAGTGAAGTAAATAAGTAGTACAAATGTATATGTGCATTTATATATATATATGTATATGCATGTTATCACATGTGTATATAGATATATATGTTGTTTAGCTACTAAGTTGTGTCCGACCCTTTGCAATCCCATGGTCTGTAGCCTGCCAGGCTCCTCTGTTCATTGGATTTTCCAGGCAAGAATACTGGAGTAGGTTGCCATTTCCTTCTTTAGGGGATCTTCCTGAGTCAGGGATCAAATCTGAGTGTCCTGCCTTACAGGTGGATTCTTTATCACTGTATCACCTCTGAAGCTCGTGTGTATAAATATGTATGTGTGTAAACTGATTGATATCCACAATAAAATTTTTAAAATTTCATCAATTTTTATCAAAAACAAGATACATTATTCCAGTAAATGCCAAGCCTTTTGGATATTCTATTAAAATATATTCAGGATAAATTTCAGTAACTTATTTTAGTCTCTGATAATGCATATCTTCAATTTATATATGTTGCCTTTTATCAGAACAAAGAGTGAAAAGGCATTAGAAATAAAATAATGCAGGAGCATTCAAGGAAAAAGCTTACTGAAGAGAAAATCATAGTCTGATTTTTGGGTAGGTTTAAAGTGAGGATAATCAAAAGGGGCTGGCCTTTATGTGCTAAGTCACTTCAGTGGTGTCCAACTCTTTGAGCCCCTAGGACTATAGTCCACCAGGCTCCTCAGTCCATGGGATTCTCTAGGCAAGAATATCAGAGTGAGTTGCCATGCCCTCCTCCAGGGGATCTTTCCAACTCAGGGATTGAAACCATGTCTCCTGTATCTCTTTCATTGGCAGTCAGATTCTTTACCACTGCTGCCACCTGGGAAGCCCCAAGCTAAGTTTGCTACTGCTAAGTCGCTTCAGTCGTGTCCAACTCTGTGCGACCCCATAGACGGCAGCCCGCCAGGCTCCGCCATCCCTGGGATTCTCTAGGCAAGAATACTGGAGTGGGTTACCATTTCCTTCTCCAATGCATGAAAGTGAAAAGTCAGTGAAGTCACTCAGTCGTGTCCGACTCTTCGCGACCCCATGGACTGCAGCCTACCAGGCTCCTCTGTCCATGGGATTTTCCAGGCAAGAGTACTGGAGTGGGGTGCCATTGCCTTCTCCACAAGCCAAGTTTACATACCTTAATTTGATAACATGAGATTTGATAAACCGACCCTCTCCAGAATGTTGAAATATCCTAGACATCTGAATAGAAAAAGATTTAAAGTGTTAATCTTAAGAAAATGTTACTCCTTATCTTATCTAGAGACATATGGAAAAGTTAAGGATGCCAGTTTATTCTCAGACTTGTGAACTGGCTATATGCAGTGGTAAGACTTCAACCAAGTTCTAATCCTTGTAAAACTGAACAATCTTATCATAATAGTTTGATTCTGCTCTAAAATGATGTAACAGAGTTATGTACGTTGTAGAGTTGTTTTGAGGATTAAAAGAAACAATGTATACCACATTTCACACATTGCCTGATATACTAAACACTATTCATAATGTTCATTTTGATTGTCGAATAATTTAAACTATTGGTGCTATTTTTCAAGGCAGCATTCACCTACCATATATTTTCCTCATTCTCCAATATGGCATTCTAATCTCTATTGGTATCAATTTGCTCATTTCTCACATAAATATCCCTTATGAGAGCATTTGACATAATATGTATCAACATCTGTCATGTGACTCTGATACCCTCACTTGTTAATCTTCTTTTTAGCAGGCCTATATTTCATCACACTTCATACTGTCAGCATTTTATTACTTGGGTTTTTCTAGTCTGAACCATTGAAGGATTTTGGATATTCTGTGAAATTATCTCCTAAAGTTACTTGATCCCCAAAAGAGTATTGAGGCACTGCCTGAAAAGATTAAAAAAAACAAACAAACAAACACCAGAGTGAAAGTCAAAATTCAGAAATTGCAAGTCCATGTACGTTTACGTAGGGCCCAGTTCCATGGTAAATCTTGCCCTCTTTGGGAAGAGGGAATATTGGATCCCTTACCCAGTAGATTCTTCCTTCTCCTTGATTCCTCTAAATTAATAACAGCGCTCAGTAGATTTTACCTGATTAAATATTGAATTTCCCTCTCTTCCTTCCATCTCACTGCTGTGGTCTCAAATCAGCTCCTTCAAAACTTGTGTTCAGGCTTTTGCAGTGGTCCCCTCACTGGCACCTTTATGTGGTTCAACTCTATCTTTCCTCCCCTACTTGTTACCCAGGATGATATCCTTAAAGCACAAGTCTGAGTATATTACACTCCTGCTTGAAACCCAGTGTCTCTTAGTATGAGCTCCACAATCTTAACCCTTCGTGGGCCTTGTTGTTGTTGCTATTTAGTCACTCAATTGTATCTGACTCTTTGAGACCCCATGGACTTCAGCATGCCAGGCTTCTCTGTTCTTCATTATCTCCCAGAGTTTACTCAGACTCATGTACATTGAACTGGTGATACCATCCAACCATCTTATCTTCTGTTGTCCCCTTCACCTTCTGCCTTCAATCTTTCTCAGCATCAGGGTCTTCTCTAATGAGTCAGTTCTTCACATCAGGTGGCCAAAGTATTGGAGCTTCAGCTTCAGCATCAGTCCTTCCAATTAATATTCAGGGTTAATTTTCTTTAGGATTGACTCTTTTGACCTCCTTGCAGTCCAAGGGACTCTCAAGAGTCTTCTCTAGCACTACAGTTCAAAAGTATCAGTTCTGTGGCCCTCATCTGTCTTTCTATGGGGTTGCACAGAGTCGGACACGACTGAAGCGACTTAGCAGCAGCAGCAGCATGTATCTTTATGGTCCAACTCCTACATCTGTATATAACTACTGGAAAAACCATAGCTTTGAGTATATGGACTTTTGTGAGCAAAGTGATGTCTCTGCTTTTTAATACAGTGTCTAGGTTTGCTATAGCTTTTCTTCCAAGGAGCAAGCAAATACTAGTTTTACGGATGCAGTCACCACCCACAGTGCTTTTGGGGGCCCAAGAAAATAAAGACTGTCACTGTTTCCATTTTTTCTCCATCTGATTGCCAGAAAGTTGTGGGACTGCATGCCATGATCTTACTTTTTTGAATGTTGAATTTTAATCCAGCTTTCTCATTACCCTCTTTTATCCTCATCAAGAAATTCTTTAGTTCTTCTTTGCATTCTGCCATTAGAGTGGTATCATCTGCATATCACAGTCCTTTTTTAATCCTACCCCTATTATCTTCTTTATTACCTGTTCTTTCCTAATCTCACTGTCCTGGTTCACACCTTTACAATTTTGCACACTCATTTCCCTCTTCCTTCCGTATACTTTTTTTTTTCAGGTAAGTTTCTTCAATGACAATTATGGTATTCTTCAGTGACAACTAACTTGTCTTTGACTTGCCTTCCTCAAACAAAATTAAATTCTCCTTTTCATGGCAAATAGATGGATAAACAGTGGAAACAGTGGCAGACTTTATTTATTTTTTATTTTTTGGCTCCCAAATCACCGCAGATGGTGACTGCAGCCATGAAATTAAAAGACTCTTACTCCTTGGAAGGAAAGTTATGAGCAACCTAGACTGCATATTAAAAAGCAGAGATATTACTTTGCCAACAAAGGTCCATCTAGTCCAGGCTACAGTTTTTCCAGTAGTCATGTGTGGATGTGAGAATTGGACTATAAAGAAAGCTGAGCACTGAAGACTTGATCCTTTTGAACTGTGGTTTTGGAGAAGACTCTTGAGAGTCCCTTGGACTGCAAGGAGATCCAACCAGTCCATCCTAAAAGAGATCAGTCCTGAATGTTCATTGGAAGGACTGATGTTGAAGCTGAAACTCCAATATTTTGGCCTGATGAAAAGAGCTGACTCAGTGGAAAAGACACTGATGCTGGGAAAGATTGAGGGCAGGAGAAGGAGATTACAGCAGATGAGAAGGTTGGATGGCATCATCGACTCAATGGGCATGAGTTTGGGTAAATTCTTGGAGTTGGTGATGGATAGGGAGCCTATTGCAGCCTGTTGCAGCCTGTCATGCTGCAGTCCATGGGGTTGCAAAGAGTTGGACATGACTGAGTGACTGTACTGAACTGAACTGAAGCCACCCCAGCATCTTGCACATGATTCTATTGTAGCAATTATCACACTGGTTTACAATTGTCAGATCCAACCAGTCCATCCTAAAAGAGATCAGTCCTGAATGTTCATTGGAAGGACTGATGTTGAAGCTGAAACTCCAATATTTTGGCCTGATGAAAAGAGCTGACTCAGTGGAAAAGACACTGATGCTGGGAAAGATTGAGGGCAGGAGAAGGAGATTACAGCAGATGAGAAGGTTGGATGGCATCATCGACTCAATGGGCATGAGTTTGGGTAAATTCTTGGAGTTGGTGATGGATAGGGAGCCTATTGCAGCCTGTTGCAGCCTGTCATGCTGCAGTCCATGGGGTTGCAAAGAGTTGGACATGACTGAGTGACTGTACTGAACTGAACTGAAGCCACCCCAGCATCTTGCACATGATTCTATTGTAGCAATTATCACACTGGTTTACAATTGTCTTTCCCACTCTGGACTGTATGTTTAGTGTTTGACACAATGCCTGGTCCACAGTAAATGCTCAATGTATGTATGATGGATTAAATAAATGAATGAATAAATGAGAAAATGAATGAAAGTTCAAGAATACCATAAAGGAGATAAGATAATAACATGGTTGTTTTTGCTTTATCTGCAAATCATGTTGCCAAGGGTAAGTAAAACTCTATGGCAATCTAAAGCAAAGCAGAAGCCAGGAGACCCCAGTAGTGACCCCTACCCCCTTCATAAGTGGTCATTCCAGGGGTTTGGAACAGTTCTGATTTATGCCACTTATGATTCACTAAGCTTTTCAGAACACATTTCATTTTTAATTCTCAAGGAACAAGGAGAAAATGTGATGTTAAGATCTCAGCATGTGTGCAGGCATGCTCACATGTCTGACTCTTTTGTGATGTTGTGGATCATAGCCTTTGCTCGTCTGTCCACAGACTTCTCCAGGCAAGAATGCTGGAGTAAGTAGGCATTCCCTTCTTCAGAGGATCTTCTCAACCCAGGGATCAAACCCACATCTTCTGCATCCTGCTTTGGCAGGCAGATTCTTTACCACTGAGTCATCTGGGAAGCCCTTAAGATTTTTAGCACTTTAATATAAATGGTCTCTGAAATTCTGAACTGTGTACATAATGGCACTGTAGGAAAGGATCAGGATTCTGTCATATCAGAGTGTAAGAAATTACTAAGAATCTATTTGAACTAGACTGTGATATTAATAAGACCATGGTCCCTTGAGGAGTCGACCTCTATTTAAAAAATGAGTAGATTAAGTCCATACTACATGGTAGGCATTGGACCAACTCCTTAGTCAACTTCATACAGCCTTATGAGGAGAGTATTTTCTTTATTCTCATCAGTCCCATTTTAGAGGTGAAAAAATGGAAACTCAAGACACTTAATTGTCTAAATTGGCATTGGAAGTGGTTGTTCTGCCATGTGAACCCAGAATACCTGGCTCAAGATCTTGTATTCTTAGGCATTAAGTGACATTGACAACTCCAAGTTACTTATATGCCTGATGACAGATTTTCAGGTTGTTGGGGGTAGAGGTTTGGGGGCAGGAAGTCCATAAAGAAGTCCTCAAAGCATCTTTTATTTCCTGAATCTAAACCTAATAAAATATAATCTTCTAGGAATTTGCTTTTTTTCTGCTTCTAGTTTAACAGGTCCATGAATCAAGGCAAATTGGAAGTGGTCAAACAAAAGATGGCAAGAGTGAACGTCGACATTCTAGGAATCAGCGAACTAAAATGGGCTGGAATGGGTGAGTTTAACTCAGATGACCATTATATCTGCTACTGCAGGCAGGAATCCCTCAGAAGAAATGAAGTAACCATCATGGTCAACAAAAGAGTCCAAAATGCAGTACTTGGATGCAATCTCAAAAACGACAGAATGATCTCTGTTTGTTTCCAAGGCAAGCCATTCAATATCAGAGTAATCCAAGTCTATGCCCCAACCAGTAATGCTGAAGAAGCTGAAGTTGAACGGTTCTATGAAGACTTTCAAGACCTTTTTGAACTAACACCCAAAAAAGATGTCCTTTTCATTATAGGGGACTGGAATGCTAAAGTAGGAAGTCAAGAAACACCTGGAGTAACAGGCAAATTTGGCCTTGGAATGCGGAATGAAGCAGGGCAAAGACTAATAGAGTTTTGCCAAGAAAATGCACTGGTCATAGCAAACACCCTCTTCCAACAACACAAGAGAAGACTCTACACGTGGACATCACCAGATGGTCAACACCGAAATCAGATTGATTATATTCTATGCAGCCAAAGATGGAGAAGCTCTATACAGTCAACAAAAACAAGGCCGGGAGCTGACTGTGGCTCAGATCATGAACTCCTTATTGCCAAATTCAGACTTAAATTGAAGAAATAGGGAAAACCACAGAACCATTCAGGTATGACCTAAATCAAATCCCTTATGATTATACAGTGGAAGTGAGAAATAGTTTTAAGGGCCTAGATCTGATAGAGTGCCTGATGAACTATGGAATGAGGTTTGTGACGTTGTACAGGAGACAGGGATCAAGACCACCCCATGGAAAAGAAATGCAAAAAAGCAAAATGGCTGTCTGGGGAGGCCTTACAAATAGCTGTGAAAAGAAGAGCAGCTAAAAACAAAGGAGAAAAGGAAAGAGGTAAGCATCTGAATGCAGAGTTCCAAAGAATAGCAAGAAGAGATAAGAAAGCCTTCCTCAGTGATCAATGCAAAGAAATAGAGGAAAACAACAGAATGGGAAAGACTAGAGATCTCTTCAAGAAAATTAGAGATACCAAGGGAACATTTCATGCAAAGATGGGCACAATAAAGGAGAGAAATTTATGGACCTAACAGAAGCAGAAGATATTAAGAAGAGGTGGCAAGAATACACAGAAGAACTGTGAAAAAAGATCTTCATAATCCAGATGATCATGATGGTGTGATCACTCACCTAGAGCCAGACATCGTGGGATGTGAAGTCAAGTGGGCCTTAGGGGACATCACTATGAAAAAAGCTGGTAGAGGTGATGAAATTCTCATTGAGCTAGTTCAAATCCTAAAAGATGATGCAGTGAAAGTGCTGCACTCAATATGCCAGCACATTTGGAAAACTCAGCAGTGGTCACAAGACTGGAAAAGGTCAGTTTTCATTCCAATCCCAAAGAAAGGCAATGCCAAAGAACGTTCAAACTACCGCACAATTGCACTCATCTCACACACTAGTGAAGTAATGCTCAAAATTCTCCAAGCCAGGCTTCAGCAATATGTGACCCATGAACTTCCAGATGTTCAAGGTGGTTTTAGAAAAGTCAGAGGAACCAGAGATCAAATTGCCAACATCCGCTGGATCATGGAGAAAGCAAGAGAGTTCCAGAAAAACATCTATTTATGCTTTATTGACTATGCCAAAGCCTTGACTGTGTGGATCACAATAAACTGTGGAAAGTTCTTAAAGAGATGGGAATACCCTACCACCTGACCTGCCTCTTGAAAAATCTGTATGCAAGTCAGGAAGCAACAGTTAGAACTGGACATGGAACAGCAGACTAGTTCCAAATAAGAAAAGGAGTATGTTAAGGCTATATATTGTGTCCCCACTTATTTAACTTATATGCAGAGTTCATCATGAGAAACGCTGGGCTGGATGAAGCACAAGCTGGAATCAAGATTGCCAGAAGAAATATCAATAACCTCAGATGTGCAGATGACACCACCCTTATGGCAGAAAGTGAAGAAGAACTAAAGAGCCTCTTGATGAAAGAGAAAGAGGAGAGTGAAAAAGTTGGCTTAAAGCTCAACATTCAGAAAACGAAGATCATGGCATCTGGTCCCATCACGTCATGGCAGATAGATGGAGAAACAGTGGAAACAGTGGCTGACTTTATTTTGGGGGGCTCCAAATCACTGTAGATGGTGATTGAAACCATGGAATTAAAAGATGCTTACTCCTTGGAAGGAAAGTTATGACCAACGTAGACTGCATATTAAAAAGCAGAAATATTACTTTGCCAACAAAGGTCCATCTAGTCAAGGCTACAGTTTTTCCAGTAGTCATGTATGGATGTGAGAGTTGGCCTGTGAAGAAAGCTGAGCACCAAAGAATTTATGCTTTTGAACTGTGGTATTGGAGAAGACTCATGAGTATCCCTTGGACTACAAAGAGATCCAACCAGTCCATCCTAAAAGAGATCAGTTCTGAGTGTTCATTTGAAGGACTAATGTTGAAGCTGAAACTCCAATATTTTGGCCACCTGATGAAGAGCTGACTCATTTGAAAAGACCCTGATGCTGGGAAAGATTGAAGACAGGAGGAGAAGGGTGTGACAGAGGATGAGATGGTTGGGTGGCATCACCAACTCAATGGGCATGAGTTTGGGTAAACTCTGGGAGTTGGTGATGGACAGGGAGGCCTGTCAAGCTGCAGTCCATTTGGTCACAAAGAGTGAACACTACTGAGGGACTGAACTGAACTGAACTGAACTGAAACCTAAGATTACTAGAGGGTACTCCATTTTAAACAAGATAATGACTAAGCCCATTTGTTGTGGTTCAGTCACTAAGTCATATCCAACTCTTTGCTACACCATGGAGTACAGTAGGCCAGGCTTCCCTTTCCTTTACTGTCTCCAGCAGATTGCTCAGATTCATGTCCATTGAATTGATGATGTTATCCAATCATCTCATCCTCTGTTGCCCTCTTCTCCTCCTGCCCTTAATCTGGTAAAATGAAAATAAAACATTTTCCTTAAAATCAGACACAAACTGTAGTCCTTGATATGACTCCAGGATCAAAATTAAAATAGCATAATTGAGAAAATATGTGTGGCCCTAACTAAAAGTACACCCAGTAACTAAAAGCTACTGTCTTTGGCAAGCTTGAGCTTGTGCCTTCCCTCTGGCTGGGAACTGCATGCAGATTAGGTCTTTATGGAAGATTAGTAGTTACTGGTGAGAACTAGGAAATCCCTTTCTGGGCCCACCCATGAAAGTAATCAGACAAGTTCTGCAGATACTCTGCTTCTCTCAGGGGAAAAGCTACACACACACACACACACACACACACACACACACACACACACACACACACACACAACAACCAAACAAAAAAACACTCCCTTCCCAAACCACACTAGACCACTTTCCTCTCCAAGGAAGCTTTTTGCTAGCTCAAAGAGATGTTTGCTTCCTCTGAACCCCTAAAATACTGATTGTTTGAGTCATATATTAGACTATTATATTTTGCAATATAGCAGCTCTAGAAATGGCAACCCACTCCAGTGTTCTTGCCTGGAGAATCCCAGGGACGGGGGAGCCTCATGGGCTGCTGTCTATGGGGTCGCACAGAGTCGGACACGACTGAAATGACTTAGCAGCAGCAGCAGCAGTATTATCATTCAGTCTTGTAAGCTCTTATATGTCATATCATTTGCTACATAAATTATCTTTTTCTATTATTGTCCATATCTAAACTTCCACATATAAACAATATTATACACTCCAAATAAAGAAGGAACTGTACTATGTAGACCTTGGCATTTTTCATTAGCTTGCACAAAGGAGGTACACAATAACATTTTCATAAATTCATTGATTCTTCAGCTATGGTTAATCTTAATCAATGGTATGAAGAAAAAAAGAATGCTGGCTTTTGCAGTGCTTCAAGACTCTTTCATTGTATCCCACTGTTTTCTTTTTTTTTCTCATTTATTTGTTCATTCAGAACAATTGGCTAGAGTATCCTATATTTCAGTTACTGTGACAATACTGGATAAAGAGTAGGAACAAAAAGCTGTGGTTCCTGGACTCATAGAATAGAGAGATAGCCAGTAATAAACAGTTAAATACAAAGGCTGGAATTTGCTGGTGGTCCAGAGGTTAAAACTCTACACTCTCACTGCTGAGGGCCTATGTTCAATCCTCATCAGAGAATTAAAATGTCACAAAGTGTAGAGTGGCCCCCGATAAAAGGTAACTAAAACAGGTAATTCAGGATAATGGCTGAGGGTCTATAATTACCTCCAGAAAGGTAACATGATACATGAAGGATACAGGAAGGCTCAGAAGGATCAGAAGAAGTTAGCAACAGAAAGAGTGGGATCAGGGAGTAGTTCTAGATAGAAGGAAAAAAATGTGTAGGTAATCTCAAAGAATTGATGCTTTTGAACTGTGGTGTTGGAGAAGACTTTTGAGAGTCCCTTGGACAGCAAGGAGATCCAACCAGTCCATCCTAGAGGAAATCAGTCCTGAATATTCATTGGAAGGACTGATGCTGAAGCTGAAACTCCAATACTTTGGCCATCTGATACGAAAAACTGACTCATTTGAAAAGACCTTGATGCTGGGAATGACTGAAGGCAGGAGGAAAAGGGCATGACAGAGGATGAAATGGTTGGATGGCAACACTGACTCAATGGACATGAGTTTGAGTAAGCTCTGGGAGTTGGTGATGAACAGGGAAGCCTGGTGTACCGCAGTCCATGGGGTCACAAAAAGTCAGACATGACTGAGTGACTGAACTGAACTGAATCTCAAAGAAGACCATTATGGTCAGAGAATAGTGAGCAAGGAGGAGAATGTAAAAGTTGGAAGAATAGTCAGAACCTCTGAGTACTAGATGCCAGCAGCTTTCCTCCTCCCAGTGTGACAACAAAAAAAATGTCTCCAGGAATTGCAAAATATCTTTAGGGAAACAAAAGTGCCCATAATTGGAAATCACTGGACCAGACTGTGGATCAAGGCAACTGTGGATCATCAACCACAAAGGGAGTCTCTCTGCTCTAAAAGCTCCAGGAGAGACTCAGCACTTGGAAATACCACATGAGAAAAAGGAGACAAAGTGAAAAGAAGTTATAAAAGCTTGTCACATTTCTATACACTGGTAAAAACCAGTTTTAAAGGATGCACTTTGAAAAGATATCCATTAACAATGACCAAAAACAAACCCCATATACACCTAAAACCAAACAACCACAAAACAATCATCTCAGTTCAGTTCAGTTCAGTTCAGCTGCTCAGTTGTGTCCAATTCTTTGTGACCCCAAGAATTGCAGCGCGCCAGGCCTCCCTGTCCATCATCAACTCCCAGAGTTCACTCAAACCCATGTCCATTGAGGAGGTGATGCCATCCAGCCATCCTATCCTCCGTCGTCCCCTTCTCCTCCTGCCCCCAGTCCCTCCCAATCAGTTGTGTCCAATTCTTTGTGACCCCAAGAATTGCAGCGCGCCAGGCCTCCCTGTCCATCATCAACTCCCAGAGTTCACTCAAACCCATGTCCATTGAGGAGGTGATGCCATCCAGCCATCCTATCCTCCGTCGTCCCCTTCTCCTCCTGCCCCCAGTCCCTCCCAGCATCAGGGTCTTTTCCAGTGAGTCAACTTTTTGCATGAAGTGGCCAAAGTATTGGAGTTTCAGCTTCAGCATCAGTCCTTCCAATGAACACCCAGGAATAATCTCCTTTAGGATGGACTGGTTGGATCTCCTTGCAGTCCAAGGGACTCTCAAGAGTCTTCTCCAACACCACAGTTCAAAAGCATCATTTCTTTGGCGCTCAGCTTTCTTCACAGTCCAACTCTCACATCCATACATGACCACAGGAAAAACCATAGCTTTGACTAGATGGACCTTTGTTGGTAAAGTAATGTCTCTGCTTTTCAATATGCTCTCTACGTTGGTCATAACTTTCCTTCCAAGGAGTAAGCGTCCTTTAATTTCATGGCTGCGGTCACCATCTGCAGTGATTTTGGAGCCCAAAAAAATAAAGTCTGACACTGTTTCCACTGTTTTCCCATCTATTTGCCATGAAGTGATGGAACTAGATGTCATGATCTTAGTTTTCTGAATGTTGAGCTTTAAGCCAACTTTTTCACTCTCTTCTTTCTCTTTCATCAAGAGGCTCTTTAGTTCTTCTTCATTTTCTGCCATAAGGGTGGTGTCATCTGCATATCTGAGGTTATTAATATTTCTCCCAGCAATCTTGATTCCAGCTTGTGCTTCTTCCAGCCCAGCTTTTCTCATGATATACTCTGCATATAAATTAAATAAGCAGGGTGACAATATACAGCCTTGACATACTCCTTTTCCTATTTGGAACCAGTCTGTTGTTTCATGTCCAGTTCTAACTGTTGCTTCCTGACTTGTATATAGGTTTCTCAAGAGGCAGGTCAGGTGGTCTGATATTCCCATCTCTTTCAAAATTTTCCACAGTTTATTGTGGTCCACACAGTCGAAGGCTTTGGCATTGTCAATAAAGCAGAAATAGATGTTTTTCTGAAACTCTCTTGCTTTTTCGATGATCCAGTGGATGTTGGCAATTTGATCTCTGGTTCCTCTGCCTTTTCTAAAACCAGCTTTAACATCTGGAAGTTCACGGTTCATGTACTGCTGAAGCCTGGCTTGCAGAATTTTGAGCATTACTTCACTAGCGTGTGAGATGAGTGCAATTGTGTGGTAGTTTGAGTATTCTTTGGCATTGACTTTCTTTCGGATTGGAATGAAACAACCATCCAGGATTAAATTTAACTAAGATATATGAGACATTTAAGAAAATAATTTCAAAGCTCTATTGAAATACAGCAAATAAGTATAAATAAATGTCAATTATTTCTCTAGATTTCTACATTTGAAGCATGCTAAATCAAAACCTCAATATGAGGGAATGTGTGTGTGTGTGTGTGTGTGTGTGTGTGTGTGTGTGTATGTGTGTGTGTGTGTGTTTACTTGGTATGGGAAATAAAAAGGACAAGAAAAACTACAGTATACCTGAAAGAGATGATGATAAACCCAGGTGTATGGGTTGAATGCTGGCCCCCTAAAGATACATTTGACTCTGGGAACATGTAAATCTGCCCTTATTCGGCAAAGAGTCTTTGCAGGTGTAATTAGGATATCAAGATGAGACCATTGTGTAGATATCATCCAGGAACACTTTGAATCCAATGATAAGTATCCTTACCAGAGTAGAGAAACAAAGAAACCCAGAGAAGGCCAGGTGAAGATGGATACAGAGATCAAGTTCATGTAGTCACATGACAAGGAATGCCTGAGGCTACCAGAAGTTGGAAGAGGCAAAGAAGAACTCTTCTCTAGAGATTTCCAAGGCTGCTGACATCTTGATTTTAAGATTTCTGGTCTCCATAACTGTGAGGGAATACATTTCTGTTGTTTCAAGTCACTAGTTTTTTGTAATTTGCTACAGCAGTCCTAGGAAATTAATACAACATGTATCGACACATTGTCAAACTGTAGAGGTTAAAGTATCATGGTACTGACCCAGTGAAAAACAAGGTGATGGATGGAACAGATTAGAGATCCCAGCAGTATTCCACATCATATATGGAAACTTGAATTGTGGTGGAAATGACATGGCAGATCAACCAGGAAAGGACTGACTATTCAATCAGTGGTGCTAAAACAACTGTTTATTCACATAGGGGGAAAGAACAAATTTAAATCCCTAAATCAACCATACTACCACTGCTATTAGTCATGCAAGAGCCGAGGCAGGGAAGCAAACTAGGTGTTCATTGATGAATAAATGGATAAAGAAGATGTGGCATATACATGCAATGATATATTATTCAGACATAGAACGAAATCTTGCTATTTTTGACAATTTACTGATGGACTTTGAAGGCTTTATGCTGAATGAAGTAGGTCAGACAGAGAAAGATAAATACCATATGATCTCACTGATATAGAATCTAAACAAACAAGCAAAAACCACAAATTCATATCTAGAGAACAGGTTCGTGGTTGCCAGGAGTGAGAGATGAGAGTTAGGCAAAATGGGCTGAGGTGGTCAAAAGGTGAAAACTTCCAGTTATGAAATAAATAAGTTCTTTGGGATATAATGTATAACATGGTGACTGTATCTACTAAGACTTCATTGTATATTTGAAAGTTGCTGAGAGATTAAATCTTAGAAGTTCTCATCATAAGAAGAAAAATTATTACTACCTGTGGTGTTTGATGTTAACTCCACTTATGGTGGTGTTCCTTCTCAATTTATACAAATATCAACCATTATGTTGTACATCTGAAACTAGCATAATGTTATATATCAATTATATTTCAATTAAAAATAAAAAATCTTAAATAAAGCCACCTACCAATAAAGTTAAAAAAGAGCTGTGGCAACAAAACTGTAAAAACATTGTCCTATTTAAATGCAAAACCCTATCTAAATAGGTACGAAAAATAAACCAGTGTTTGTTTTCAACATTTAGAAAGGAACCACATATAATCAAGCCATATAAGAATAAACAGCCAAATAAAATGTTAAAAATTAAGAGAAAGGAGAGTACAATTAAGAGTGGGAGTGCTAAAGTCCTCCTCCTTTAATTAAGAGATAGTCTGTTTGACCTAAGGTAATGTATATGTTTCAGTGTTATTCTCTCAAATCATCCCACCCTGTCCTTCTCCCACTGTGTCCAAAAGTCTATTTTTTATGTCTGTGTCTCCTTTGCTGCCCTGCATGTAGGATCATTGGTACTATCTTTCTAGATTCTATATATATGAGTTAATATATGATATTTGTCTATTTCTGACTTACTTCACTAAATATAATAGGCTCTAGGTTCATCCACTACATTAGAACTGACTCAAATGTGTTTCTTTCTATAGCTGAGTGATATTCCATTGTGTATATGTACTACAACTTCCTTATCCATTCATCTGCCAGAGGGGTGGGCTAGGTGGGGAGTTTCGAGGGGGATTCAGGATGGAGGGTCACATGTATGCCAATGACTGATTCATGCTGATGTATGGCAGAAGCCATCACAATATTGTAATGTAATTATCTTCTAACTTAAATAAGTAAGGAAATAAAAAAGAGAGATAGTGTCTATAGCTAATCATAAAAACCATGCTAATTAAGTCCCCTTTCTATAGACCCCTTACTTCCTTGTTAGAATAACTCTCATGACCTTAAATTGTACTCTAGTTTAACGTTGTGGGTTTTGCTAAAGAAATCTATAGTCTCTAAAGACATATTTTTTATTAAACAAAATAGACTCTTTTATTTAACTTTCTGCTATAACAGGCAAGGATTTTGCTTGCCTGATATACTTTAAAAAATTAGAAATGCTTTGATAATTGCCTAGGTTTTCAAGGAAAGCCAAAATAATTGAGGGACATAACTAAATTTGAGATTCATAAGAATCATAGGCACACAGTCTTGTATGTGACCCTTTATATATTTCAAAATCAAAATCACAAAATGATGAGGCAAAGCATCACAATCCTATATTCTTATGTTGAAAGAAAAGTTTAAGGAAAATGAACCAAGAAAGAAAATCAAGAGTTTAAAAATTGATCTGTTTTTAACAAAGAAATTTAAATTTAAACATAACTTAAACTGAGAATACCTGTTTCAACCAACAATTTCCTCAGATGTTAATTAGTTGCCTACTCTAATCTACATATGTTTAATTGCATATGACATTAATCTAAATATTTTACATACATTAAGTTATTTAATCCTCACAACCGTATGACCTAGTCTATTATCCTCATTTTATAGAAGAAGAAACTGAGCCAAGAAACTGGAGAAATTATGTTCCTATAACAATCACATTCAATGTCAGGCAGAGAAACATTCATAAACTTTCAAAATTTCTGTTGGGCTTACCATTCTCTCAATCTGATGACTCCTTTCTATAAACTGTTTTGACGTTCTCATTCCATAACATTCTCTATATTTTATATTTGTAGCTTTAAAAGAGGCAAGATAGTAGAATGACTTATCATCTGAAAGATAAAAATAAACAAAAGATCCATGCTTAGACATGATCAATTGCTTGTCTCCTTCCCCCAGGAAATAGATTTACAATAACACAGCTTATTTCTTATCATACAATTAGTCATAGTCATTTTTAAAAATATTGTGTAATTTTTATCATTGTATCCAGCTAAAATAGATTATACTTTCAGAACATCCATTTATATTGTCTATGTATATAAAATTTTTCACACAATTAGATACACAACATACAATGAAAATTCAAATGCTGAAAACAATTGCTGACAGTCGCTACTTAAATATAAACCAGTATTTTAAATCTACATTTTCTTTTTGCCCATGCAGGCATCAATTTTCTGTAATGGACTCTTAACAAACCACTGTAGCTGCCATTGTCAAGGGCAAAACAGTTATTATATCTAACGCCATATTTATTTTGGTCTTTTTCAAAAATCATCTTGATTTCTTAGCAGACTTAATCATATTCCTTGAAAGCTTGTCTTTGGCTTTATGAAGCCATCTCCTGATTTTCTCTCTTGCTCTTGGCCTCTCACCAGTTACTTTGGAGAACTCTCTAGTTCTGTCCTTTGTTGTTGCTGCATAGTTGCCAAGTCATGTCCGACTCTTTTGCAACTCAGCAGACTGTAGCCCTCCAGGCTCCTCTGTCCATGGGGTTATCCAGGCAAGAATACTGGAGTGGGTTACCATTTCCTTCTTCAAGGGATCTTCCTGACCCAGAGATTGAACCCATGTCTCCTGCATTGGCAGGTAGATTCTTTACCGCTGAGCCACCAGGAAAGCCCACTTCTATCCTTAACCAGGATTATTTACCTCTTTTTAGATTCAAACCTTGCTTCATATCCTCTGTTTTCTATCTTCTGAACAACTTACTCATCTATACATTCACCCAAAGCATGGCTCAATTCTCATTTGCAATATCCCATTTTTCAGTCTTAAGATCTATGAATGCAACTTAAATAGGAAAAGGAGTACGTCAAGGCTGTATATTGTCACCCTGCTTATTTAACTTCTATGCAGAGTACATCATGAGAAACGCTGGACTGGAAGAAACACAAGCTGGAATCAAGATTGC
>SJYT01083847.1:58083-87433 GCA_006410635.1 Cephalophus harveyi
CATTCAGAAAACGAAGATCATGGCATCTGGTCCCATCACTTCATGGGAAATAGATGGGGAAACAGTGGAAACAGTGTCAGACTTTATTATTTTAGGCTCCAAAATCACTGCAGATGGTGACTGCAGCCATGAAATTAGAAGACGCTTACTCCTTGGAAGAAAAGTTATGTCCAACCTAGACAGCATTTTCAAAAGCAGAGATATTACTTTGCCGACTAAGGTCCGTGTAGTCAAGGCTATGGTTTTTCCTGTGGTCATGTATGGATGTGAGAGTTGGACTGTGAAGAAGGCTGAGCGCCAAAGAATTGCTGCTTTTGAACTGTGGTGTTGGAGAAGACTCTTGAGAGTCCCTTGGATTGCAAGGAGATCCAACCAGTCCATTCTGAAGGAGATCAGCCCTGGGATTTCTTTGGAAGGAATGATGCTGAAGCTGAAACTCCAGTACTTTGGCCACCTCATGCGAAGAGTTGACTCATTGGAAAAGACTCTGATGCTGGGAGGGATTGGGAGCAGGAGGAGAAGGGGACGACCGAGGATGAGATGGCTGGATGGCAGCACTGACTAGATGGATATGAGCTGAGTGAACTCCGAGAGATGGTAATGAACAGGGAGACCTGGCGTGCTGCGATTCATGGGGTCGCAAAGAGTCGGACACAACTGAGCGACTAAACTGAACTGAACTGAATCCCTTATCCCACCCAGAAGAGCTTTATCCTTAATTCAGATCCTCATCAACCCCCCAGCTAATATCTATCCAAAACAAAATGACCTTTCTATTTAAAAAGTACTCTGTTTAGATTCTCTATCTTAAATTCTGTCATTACAATCTACTTCACAACCCGGGCTGGAAATTTTAAAGTACACTTTGATCTCTTCCTATTAATCAACAGATCCTGAAAATTTTATCTCCTAAAATTTTAAAACTTCATCATCTTTTCACAAATTCTATTGTCATTAATGATCTAGTTCATTTCCTTATCATTTATTGTCTGGAAAATGTAACAACTTTCTAACTAGTACTCTGCTTCCTGTTCTGTTCTCCTCAGTTCTATTCCCCACATACCAGCAGAAAAATCTTTTTAAATTGAAAATTTGACAATATCATTTCTCCAATTAAAACATCTTCATTTTTCTCCATTGCCAGTGGGGAAGGAGTCACAACACTTTACTATGATCTACAAAGGTTTTCCTTGACCTAGGTCCTGCTTACCTCTTGAGCATGTTTTTTGCCACATTCCCTTAATAATTTCTATTGAAACTATAACAGACTGCTTATATTTGTCTGCATTCACCACACAGTCTTCTTAAAATTTTTCTTACATTATCCTTTTCACCTTTTTATAGACCACTCCACTGAAGTGTAGGAGCTTCAGCTTCAGCATCAGTTCTTCCAATGAATAGTCAGGGTTGATTTCCTTTAGGATTGACTGGTTGGATGTCCTTACAGTCCAAGGACTTACCTCTGTATTAATTTCCTATTGCTGCTGTGACCAGTGACCACCAATTTAGGTCAGAAGTCTGAAATAAGTTTTACAGGGCTCAGATTAAGACCTGTTTGTATGTCTGTTTGTTTTTCTGGAGGATCTAAGGGGTGAATCTTTTTCCTTGCCTTTTTTGGCTCCTACAGGGATCCTCATTCCTTGGCCTGTGGTTATACATCACATTGTTTACCTCTTCCCTGCTTCTATTGTCACATAGCCCTCTTCCTTCTTTGGGCTTTTTACCTGTCCTTTATAAAGATACTGGGATTACATTTAGGGCCCATCCAGAAAATCCAGAATAACGGCTCTTCAAAATCCTTGAAGCAATCACATCTGGAAAGTCCCTTTTGCCATATGAGGTAGCACTCATCAGTTACAAAGGTTAAGACACAGATGTATTGGGGTGTGGGGACATTATTCAACCTAACAAACTTCTATGATATTTTAAAAATACTTTTTACCATTATTTGTATTATTTCTTTGCTTTTTTATTTCTTGAACACATGAAATATTGAAGATGAACTGCCTTCTAAACACAAAAGATATTAACAAGAAAGACATAGAAGTTAATGTAGTTTATTATTTTATTATATGAGTTTAAGAAATGAATATGATCAATCCCCCAATAAAGTAGGTAAGCTAGTAAGCTGAGCACATTGGACAATAATTCATCCCTATTTGGGAATTCTTTCAAATATGGTTTTATTGTTATGGGTCATAAAATTCTGTAAAATTTTTGGCAAAGTCTCAGTCATATGTGATTATAAATACACACATCAGAGACAAAGGTAAATGACTTTGGTTGATTGTTATTTGATTTAAATGTGGTACTGACTCTCTATTTTTTCACCGAAGGTAGAATAACTGAGTTTTTTCTTCTTCCTTCAGTCATAAAACAATGTCTTTTTTCTTTCAAAAATAATGTTTAATCTTTAGCCCTTTAAAGATATTTTTCATGTAATTTTCTCATATTATTAGTTTTTCTTAGAGCATCTCGTTAACATATTGATTTTGAAAAAAATATATATTACACTCAACACATGATGCGATTTGTTTTTATTCTAAAGATAATGTTTTCATTCTTTTTTAAAAAATATGTATTTGTTTTTGATTGTCTTTGTAATAATGTAAATATATTGCAAGCATCACTGGCTGGAAATATGAAACATAGGACTCAATATTGGGGCAATCTATAATTTAACATCAGTAAAAGATTAATAATTAAAATACTGCTGCTGCTGCTGCTGCTAAGTCGCTTCAGTCGTGTCCGGCTCTGTGCGACCCCATAGACTGCAGCCCACCAAGCTCCCCCGTCCCTGGGATTCAAACGGAATTTTTATATGATTGAGAATTTCAAGATATTAAGTCATGGAGCACTGAGGCAATAGAAATGTGACCTGTATACTTACCTTCAACAACAAAATGAGTAACAATACCAATGGCAATTCCTATGATCGCTATGATTGCCAGTGTGAAAAGAGATAGACTTATAGGGCCCCAGCATTGCTGTCTTCTTTGATATTCAACTTGTGGGTAATCAGCTTGTGAACATTCAAGTGGTCTGTGATAATAGAAAGAAAAACAGTGAGGCAAAAAATAAAAATTGTAGTACAGTTCTATTCCAAGTCCATGTGTGATATAATTCTGCGAAAATAGTTTCTACTGCTAATTCACAATAAGATACTTAGAATTTTTTTTTTTTTTTTACTTTATTTTACTTTACAATACTGTATTGGTTTTGCCATACATTGACATGAATCCGCCGTGGGTTAGATTTTGATAGGAACGCAAGGTTTGTTTACCACCACCACCCCTCCCCCCGCCCCCAGCACCTCAATCCCAGTATGTTTTAATTAAAGCTCTACTGATGTTGGCATTGAAGGGAGGGCATCTCCCCTCTACATTTCGTCAAACATATTGGCAATTTGAAATTTGGGTGGTGAAGTACAGAGGCTCATGTGATAAAAAGGTAATTTATAGATAACATTTTAATATTTTAAAAAGAAACTTTTAGCAACAAAGTTGCATAATAATCTTACTGGTATCTCTTGATTAAAAATAAAAGGTTTTAATATGAATACTTTTCAATGACCTTAAACTTTTTATTAATTGCTTATTTTAAAAGTAACAACACAATGGAGAAAAGATAGTCTCTTCAATAAGTGGTGCTGGGAAAACTGGACAACCATGTATAAAAGAATGAAATTAGAACACTTCCTAACACCATACACAAAGATAAACTTGAAATGGATTAAAGACCTAAATAGAAGACCAGAAACTATAAAACTCTTAGAGGAAAATATAGGCGGAACACCCTTTGACATAAATCAGGGCAAGATCTTCTATGACCCATCTCCTAGAGTAATGGAAATAAAAACAAACAAACAAAAAACAGGACAAATTAAACTTAAAACCTTTTGCACAGTAAAGGAAACCATAAGTAAGATGAAAATACAGCCCTCAGAATGGGAGAAAATAATTGCAAATGAAGCAATTGACAAAACGTACAAGCAGTAGATACAACTCAATATCAGTAAAAAAAAAAGGCAGCCCAATCAAAAAATGGGAAGAAGATCTAAACAGACATTTCTCCAAAGAACTCATCCAGATAGCTAATAAACAGATGAAAAGATGTATAGTATCACTAATTATTAGAGAAATGCAAATTAAAACTACAATGAGGTACCACCTCACACTGGTAGGAATGGCCATCATCAAGTATCTGCAAACAATAAATGCTGGAGAGAGTTTGGATAAAAGGAAACCCTCTTGCACTGTTGGTGGGAATATAAAGTTATATAGCCACTATTGAGAATAGTATGGAGATCCTTTAAAAGAAAACCAGAAATAAAACTACCATATGGTCCAGCAATCCCACTACTAGGCATATACCCTGAGGAAACCAAAATTTAAAAAGACACATGTACCCCAATGTTCATCACAGCACTATTTACAATAGTCAGGACATGGAAGAAGCCCCAGATGTTCATCAACAGATGAATGGATGAGAAAATGTGGTACATATATACAATGGAATATTAAAAGGAAAGAAATTGAGTCAGTTTTAGTAAAGTGGATGAATCTAGAGCCTGTTATACAGAGTGAAGCAAGTCAGAAAGAGAAAAACAAATATCGTATATTAATGCACATATATGGAATCTAGAAAATGATACTGATGAACTTATTTGTAGGGCAGCAAGAAAGACGCTGTCATAAACAGACTTGTGGACACAGTGGAGAAAGGAATGGGTGGGATGAATTGAGCTAGTAGCATTGAAACATATACATTACCATATGTAAAATAGCCAGTGGGAATTTGCTTTTTGGTTAAGGGAGTTCAATCCCATGCTCTGTGACAACCTAGAGGGATGTGATGGAGTGGGAAGTGGGAGGGAGGTTGAAGGGGGGAAGACATATGTATCCCTATGTTTGACTCATGTTGATATATGGCAAAAACCAACAAAACCTTGCAAAGCAGTTATCCTCCAATTAAAATAATTTTTTTTTAAAGAGTAACAACATTGCTCTTGAAGTCCTGACTACAGTTCTTCCCAATTTTATTAGTGAAACCACAAATTGCAAGTTATACTTGATAAGATTTCAGACTTTCTGCCATTGAAAGTGAAAGTTAGTCACACAGTTGCGTCCAACTCTTTGAAAACCCATGGACTGTAGCCTACCTGGCTCCTTTGTCCATGGAATTTTCCAGGCAAAACTACTGGAGTGGGTTGTCATTTCCTTCTCTGATTTCTGCCCTTAGAGTGGTATCATTTGCAAATGTGAGGCTGTTGATATTTTTCTCAGCATTTTTGATTCTTGGTTTCCCTAATGACACAGTTGGTAAAGAATCTGCCTGTAATGCAGGAGACCCAGATTTGATCCTTGGGTTGGGAAGATCCCCTCAAGAAGGAAATGGTAACCTAAACTAATCCTCTTGCCTGGAGAATTCCAGGGACAGAGGAGACAGACAGGCTACAGTCCATGGGATCGCAAAGAGTCAGACACAACTGTGCGACTAACTTTCATTTTTCCACTTTCAACCTTGATGGCAGCTTGTGATTCATCCAGCCCCAAATTTCATATGATGTTCTCTGCATAGATGATAGATAAGCAGGGTGAAAATATACAATCTTGATGTACTCCATTCTCAATTTTGAACTAGTCAGTTCCATGTCCAGTTTTAATTATTGCTACTTGACCCGCATACAGGTTTCTTAGGAGAGACAAGGTGGTCTGGTATTCCCATCTCTTTAAGAATTTTCCAGTTTGTTGTGATCCACACAGTCAAGGGCTTTTCCATAGTCAATGAAGCAGGAGTAAATGTTTCTCTGGAATTCTCTTGCTTTCTCTATGATCCAATGAATGTTGACAATTTGATCTCTTGTTCCTCTCCCTTTTCTAAATCCAGATTGCACATTTGGAAGTTCTCCATTGATTAGACTGAAGGATTTTGAACATCATCTTGTTGACATCTGAAGTGAGCACAACTGTGTGATAGCTTGAATACTCTTTGGCATTTCCCTTCTTTGGGATTGGAATGAACACTGACATTTTCCAGTCCTATGGCCACTGCTGTTTTCCAAATTTGCTCACACATTGAGTGCAGCAGTTTAACTGCATTATCTTTTAGGATTTGAAATAGCTCAGCTAGATTCCGTCACCTCCACCAGCTTTGTTCATAGTAATGTTTCTTAACATGTGTACACCCGTGGCAGATTCATGTTGATGTATGGCAAAACCAATACAATATTGTAAAGTAATTAGCCTCCAATTAAAATAAATAAATTTATATTAAAAAAAAAAAGACCCACTTGGCTTCACACTGCAGGATGTCTGACTCTAGGTGAGTGACCACACCATCATGGCTATATGAGACATTAAGATCTTTTTTGTATAGTTCTTCTGTGTATTTTTGCAACATCTTCTTAATATCTCCTGCTTCTCTGAGGTCATTACCATTTCTAACCTTCTTCATGCCCATCCTTGCATGAAATATTCTCTTTTTTATCTCAAATTTTCTTGAATATATCTCTAGTCTTTCCCATTCTGTTTTTTTCCATCTAATTCTTTGCATTGTTCACTTAAGAAGGCTTTCTTATCTCTCTTTGCTATTCTCTGGTACTCAACATTCGGTTGGGTATATCTTTTCCTTTCTCCCTTGCCTTTCACATTTCCTCTTTTCTGGGTATTTGTAAAGTCTTCTCAGATAATCTGTTTGCCTTCTTACATTTCTTTTCCTTTGAGATGTTTTTGGACACCACTTCCTGTACAGTGCTACAAACCTCCATCTGTAGTTCTCAGGTCTGTCTACCAGACCTAATCCCTTGAATCTATTCCTCACCTCCACTGTATAATCATGAGGGATTTAATTTAGGTCATACCTGAAGGGCCTAGTGATTTCCCCTACTTTCTTCAATTTAAGTCTGAATTTTGCAATAAGAAGTTCATGATCTGTGCCACAGTTAGCTCCAGGTCTTGTTTTTTGCTGAGTGTATATAGCTTCTATCTCTTTGGTTGCAAAGAACATAATCAGTCTGATCTCAGTATTGACCATCTGGAGATGTCCGTGTGTAGAGTCGTTTCTTGGGTTGTTGGAAAAGGCTGTTTGCTATGCCCAATGTATTCTTTTGACAAAGCTCTGTTAACTTTTGCCCTATTTCATTATGTCTCTTACCTATCCCAACTCACGTATTACCTGTCCACCCAAAATACCTTAAGTGATTTAAATTATCTTTCTCCAACTTGAGAACTGGTATTTATTTGCTTTATGTTCTGAATCCCCAAATAGGATTCAATATTTAATATTTTACAAGTGAGATATTTTGGAGCAGTTTTTATGTTTTTAATTTTATCTTAAAATTTTTATCTTAATTTATTTGAACTCAAATCCTTTAAATGAGATGATCTTGAGAACATTCTTGAAATTATTCTAGAGCCCAAAAAGTATAAAAATTTTAAAATATGCATTTAGGATGCTCATATTATAAATGAGGACACAGACATAGAAACAAGTAATCAATAGACAGTATGAACTATGCCAAAAGAAAATTTAGTACAAGAAGAGAAAGCAGCCTCTTAGAGTGCTGTGTCAGGGAGTTTTATCAAGAAAGAAACATGTTTAAAACTTTGATAAAAGTTGTCCAGGAATAAAAGAGAAGAAAGGAACAGAGGAAAAAAATAGTATGTGCAAAAATAAAAACAAAAAACACTAGGGAAGTGAAAGAGCATTTTGCAATAATAATTATACTGGGAAAATACATACATAAAATATGAATTTTGCCCTTAAACAATTATGTCTTCCAAAGTATATCCATGATGGCAAGTCTTTCACAGCATTTTTGTACTCAAAAGAGGACATGGTAAGACTGGAGGGTTGAACCAGCTCATGAGGAGTCTTATAACCCAAAGTAAAGAGCTTGAAATTGATTCTGTCGAAGGTGAGGTGGGGAACCAATAAAAGTTTTGGTTAGGCTGAGAATTTAGAATAATTTGAGAGGTATGAATGAAATTTACAGCAAGAGTGCAGATGGAAAGACCAGTTTAGATGTCATTTGGAAGGTCCAGGAGAAAGGGTGATGGCTTGTACTAAGGCTGAGGCAGTAAGTAGGGTGGAGAGGAGAAAATGGATTTTGCTCTAGTCCTTGAGCTTTGTTGATTTCTTAGCTGTCAGGCAAAGAAAAGATTAACGGCTTCCTTGTTTCCATGATAGTGCCTCCAGGCAAGATGAGGAAAAATAAAGGAAGAGAAAGTGTTTCCAACATAGACATAAATATTGTTAATAATGAGCAGTGTATGTTCCTCATATTTGGTCTCAAATGAGAAGTATCCAGTTTGCATCTTCTCTTTGACTCATTTTATTTTAATTTTGTCACTAACACCTGTTTGTATGACTCTAATAAAAGTAACTATTAAAGTTGATATCACGCAGCCCGGAAACAATTAAAAAAAAGTTACTTCTGTCTCCACATAAGTAATATATTCCTTCTCATTCATAACTGAAATCTCCAGCTCCAAAATCTATGACATTAAGTATTCTCAATTGTTTAGTTATAGATATTTTGTTTGCTGCAATTTAAAAAAAAATTCACTTCCTTTTCCTGTAAGTTTTGTCAGTTTGGTTTTAGTACTCTGGGCCCTTCAGAAAGCAAGAAATGACAAAAATCAAATTTATGGGGATGTTATTCATCATGATATTACATCATGATAACTCTGTCTTATGAAGGAGATTTTTTTATCATGGCCATATTTAATTTTAAAATGAGTTTTGTTTGGTAATCAGCTATTCTCAGTCTGTTACAGCTGGAATATAGACTTTTTGTCTCACGTAGAAGCCTAAATTTTAACCAAATACTCATTTCCATGTTTTGAAATAGAGCTGGAGGGAGCATTATGCTAACACCAGATAATCATAAAGGAAATGGTTTACCCTAATAGAGAAAAATAAGGTGGTAAAAACCAAACAAAGCATTCAGGAAATTTAAAGACGTTTATTAGCTAGACTGTTGTGAAATGTTTGTATGAGCATAATATACAAAATGCATTCAGGGCAATTTTAAGTGTGCAATGAACTTTGAGAACTTGGTTATGATAAATTGGATTTTTTCAAAATGTATAACTGGTTCAAACTGTGAAAAAATATTGCTTTATTTTAGTTACTTAAACTCCCTTTACATTATTCCCATATGTTTATTCTGATTTGTAGATTACAATGATTTACTCATTGAATGTGATTCAGACAATAAGGGGAACTTTTTACTGTCTTTAATAGTGCCTAGTATTTGATCTGTTTAAAAGAGAATTAAGCCTAAGTTTGTCCTTTTAAAAAAAATGCATTAAAATGAACAAAATACAGGAACTAAAGTCTTTTGGTAACTTAAATAGAAATAAAACTTGAGTGGTTACACAAATGAAGTATGTATGGAAAGAGCACTAGAAAAAGTATGACATTCAGCAACAGAAATCTAAGGTTCAAGTCTTTGGTCGTATATTGATCCTTTTATCTTGATGCTCTGATTCTAAGAATCCCTTGTCTGTCAAATTAGAGTGATGATATCCGCCCCCCCCCCCATTTTAATGTGGTTGTATTTTAAGAAAGTATATATGAGACATTTCCTAATTCTGAAGAACTATATGAATAGAAATTGTCAGAAACCAGAAGCTTTTTTGAGAAAAATGAAAGTGCAGTCGTTCAGTCATGTCCAACTCTTTAAGACCCAGTGGACTGTAGCCTACCAGGCTCCTCCATCCAGGGGCTTCTCCAGGCAAAAATACTGGAGTGGATTGCTCTGTCTCCAGGGGAGCTTACCGACCCAGGGATCCAACCCAGGTCTTCTGCATTGCAGGCAGATGCTTTACCCTCTGAGCCACAATGATCAGTTCAGTTCAGTACAGTTGCTCAGTCGTGTCCGACTCTTTGCGACCCCATGAATCGCAGCACGCCAGGTCTCCCTGTCCATCACCAACTCCTGGAGTTCACTCAGACCCACGTCCACCGAGTCAGTGATGCCATCCAGCCATCTCATCCTCGGTCATCCCCTTCTCCTCCTGCTCCCAATCCCTCCCAGCATCAGAGTCTTTTCCAATGAGTCAACTCTTCACATGAGGTGGCCAAAGTGCTGGAGTTTCAGCCTTAGCATAATTCCTTCCAAAGAAATCCCAGGGCTGATCTCCTTCAGAATGGACTGGTTGGATCTCCTTGCAGGCCAAGGGACTCTCAAGAGTCTTCTCCAACACCACACTTCAAAAGCATCAATTCTTCGGCTCTCAGCTTTCTTCACAGTCCAGCTCTCACATCCATACATGACCACTGGAAAAACCATAGCCTTGACTAAACGGACTTTGTTGGCAAAGTAATGTCTCTACTTTCGAATATGCTGTCTAGGTTGGTCATAACTTTTCTTCCAAGGAGTAAGCGTCTTTTAATTTCATGGCTGCAGTAATAGATTACTCTAATACTCTGCATCTAATGCTAATAATACCTAGCATAATTCCTGACATAACTGTCGCTGCTCTTGCATGAATGAATGAATGACGAATGAAAGAATTTCAGTCTAAGTCCTACATCCAGAAAAATCACTTGCATATAAAAGCTAAACAATTCTAAAATGTGTTATTATCAATACTTACCAAACAATTATATCACAAAGACTATGTTTTAGGTACTAATCATTATTGAATACACAGTAAATAAAATGAAAACACATTATCCTTGCTGTCATAATGTTTGTAGTCTAGAAGAGAGGAAAGATAAAACTAGTAAGCATAGAGATCCTTAAAAGTTGGGACAAGAGCTTAGAAGAAGTTGAATAATATATCTGTGGTTGAAAATAAGATTTTATAGATTAGGTTGGGAGAGAGAGAGTACTTGATAAAAGTAATGGAGTCCTCTGTGTGAAAGTTATATTAATGCTGGGATGTGAGGTGAATGTGTAGAGAAGTGTGAGGAGAATGTGTAGAATTGTTGCAAGTCTTTCAGGAAGATAGAACTTTTATGAAGAGCTTGCATTAAAAAATAATTTGGGTGTTTGGAATTGGTAATTAAAAATATTATGAATAAGAAGTTATAAACCAATGAACATTTGTTGACTTAAAATATTGTTAATATTAATAGAAACATTTTGGTTTCTTTAGCATAAGAAATTTCTTCTATATTACTACAGAGATAGCTCCTATTTGTATTTCTCCTTTGTCTAGGCATATGCTGCTATTTCATTCCTGTGACTTACTCACAGACCAAGAGAGGTATGTTAAAAAAAAGTCAGTCTTACACCTTTCTCTCTAAACAATCTCACAAATGTTTTGATCAAGATAGCAAATATAAAACCTATGACTGCCCCCTCCAAATGCAGCTGTGTAGATTAGAAATTAAGCCTGAGAGTTATATCCTTTTTTAGAGACAGGTTCTTTAATGATAAGTGCTATAATCATACTTAAATAAACAGGTGAGAGTATTTCCCCCTTCCCAATAACTAGTTGCAATGAGCTCTGTAATTAGTATATCAAAAATAGCTGATAATTGGACATATGATAAATAATTATTGAGAAGCCTACAGCTAGATCAGTCTTGAAATTTTAAGTTTGTTTAAGCAATTGAAACAGATGCTTTCCCACAGTTTCCTTTACAGAACTTTTCTTAAAATGGAGACTTTTAAGAAAAATTTGATTGGGGTTCTAACTAGTTTAAGTAGCATTGTGCAGAAGTAGGCACAGTGCTATTTATATATTTCATTATATATTACATTAAATAACATGGAACTCATGGCTTGCAGTTGATCCTTATTGCTTATCTATTTTACGTATAGTAGTTTATATCTTTTAATAATAATATACTCCTAACCTGTCACTCCTTCCTTCTCCCCTTTGGTAGCATAAACAACTAAGCAGATAGGGTTTTTTTATGTTAGGCACACAGGGGCAATTGTTGTATGAGTAAGACATATCCCCAGTTTCTCAAGCCTCAATGTGCTATGCTGTGCCCAGTCACTAAGTTGTGTCTGACTCTTTGCGATCCCATTGTCTATATAGCCTGCCAGGCTCCTCTGTCCATGGGATTTTCCAGGCAAGAATATTGGAGTGAGTTGTCATCTCCTTCTCCAGGGGATCTTCTGGACCCAGGGATCCAACCAACCCATGTCTCCTAAACTGGCAGGCGGATTCTTTACCACTGAGCTACCATAGAATAAGTTATTCAAAAGTCAGTGAAATATAGAACTACATTTGTGAGTCATAGTATTTTGCATCTAAAGAGCAATGAGTTACAAATAAATCATGACAAAGAAGATGTGTAAAGTAACCTATTAGTGGATTGTACAAGTCACAGGAGAACACTCATGATAAGAGAGGTTGCTCCAAGCAAGAGTAAAATATCCTTAACCACCAAACATCACTATCAGATATTCTCTGGGTGACATAATTAAAGATTCAGATGACAAAGGATTACTTTAAAATTATTTTCAGGATTTATTTTCTGCTTTTTTTCCTTGATATAACTTCAGTCACTAATTTGAGACACTTCATAGCATGTGGTTTGGCACAGTACTATGTGCCCCTTTTTAAACTTAATCCCTTACTACTTTATTCAGTTATAAAATTGAAATTTGAGCCAATTCATTATTTGAACCAGCTTGTTACTGACATATCATTATTGGCACTACTTTCCCCATTTCTAGACTTCACAATACAGTTGGTGTCTGTGTGCTCATGTGCACATGTATGTGTTTGATTTTCTAAAATTATTTCACCAGAGGCATTAATATATTGTTGAATAATTGTGTGTTGGTTTAGCATTGATTGACTACTTCTCACCTTCTCTGAACTCATTGTACATATTGCTTTCCAGGGTAATATATATGTGAGACATATATATATATATACTTATATTAAAAATGATATATATGAGACATATTATACATATATAATATATATCACACATAAATCATGTTTAACTTTTTTATAATAGACATACTTCAGATCTATGTACTACAGTACTTTATGGATTCAGATGCAAAGCTTCTCGGAAGCTTTGTAAACTTGGGTATTATCAATATCTACTGTCTCTAAACTCCAATTAGATTAGAAGGTTTCCCAGTACTTTTCTCTCCCACAGTTTTGCTATGAGTATTAAGTTCATGGTAAAGGTCCTAAAACTATTTGTTAATAATAAGATAATTGGCTTATTCATGTTAAACATGTCAGGTGTTCCCAGGCAAAACTTTGGTAGTACAGAACTTGGAACATACCCAGAGCCACATGACACATGATCAGGTCAGCAGGGTTGCCACATGCCCTTTCGTTATACTTATTTCAATTCTATTTAAGAACCTTTTATTACGTGCCTAATATATTCCAAGCACTGGGTGGGGATACAAAAATTTAAAAACAAAACAAGGACACAGACTTGGTATTCAAGGGGCTTATGGTAGAGTAGAAAGACATAATAAAATCAATAGAGTGTCATAGGAAAACAATAGATTTACCAAGTATTGTAATAAGAAAACAGAGAACTGACTAATAAAAGTTGTTTGGGAAAAGAATAGAAATAGATACAGGTAAGACTTCTCAGATAATATGACAGTTGGGCCAACCCTTGAGGGATACAGGAAGTTCTTCAGTATGTGATACAGGTTAAACATATCCTTCCCTTTTTACTCCTTGTTTACAAGCAGAACAAATTCTCATGATCATATTCTGATTATTCTTTTAAAACAGAAATATGACCATAGAATTTATTTGGAAGTCAAAGAAAACTACGTGATAAATAGCATTTTCCACTACTACTGAAAAGAAAAATTGATGAAATTGGTGAAAGAGAACAATTCACAGAAGATGAGAAGTGGAAAGAGTTTAAGAAAATCTGGGGAACCATTTTGATAGTTTAAACAGTCTAATCTACTTCAGCTATGGCAGTGCACTTCTCTTCGGAAGATTTCTTTCTATGGGAGGACTGTTAATAACACTGGAAAACATGTCAGAAACATTGACAAAATGATGTAGAGTTAAAAACAGGAGCTGATTGGATTGCTGCATCGCTTAAATGATCTAGATATCTAGGTAGTGATGACACTGGTATTTTCATGACAAAGCAAAATCTGTCTCAAACTTGATAAAAATTTCAAAGACAAAAGTCACAAATCAAAGGGCGATGGAAAGAAATGTCCTTGGTTTTGTCCAAAAGACATATCATATTCTGTAAATGTCATGGTAATAAGTGACTGCAGAAGCTCGAGGAGCTGGCAAAGTGGGGGAAAACTGGGGGAATTTCAAGTATGAGTTAGTCATCAAAATTAACTTCCCCACCAGCCAGATATAACTGGCTTGGCAGGCAATGGAGGAGGGCAAAGTTGCAGAGTGTGGGCAGAAATTGCATAGCATTGTAACCCTTTGCTGCAATGTGTGCTCTGTATATGGGGGGAAGGGAGGAGGAAGCAGGATGCTAGTCTTATTAAATCCTATTTATGTAATACAATACAAAATAAAAGCATGTGAGATATGTCAGGATATCACAAAAATGTCATATGTTTTACAAAAATTCCTTAAAATAAATGTTTAAGACCTATAAATTATAGAGCCAGCCTAAGATCTATTCCCCTTTATACCTGACCTTCAAAATCATGATTGCCATCTTATCAGTACCCAGAAGCAACCCCCTTCCATGCTATAATATCAGCAAGTTCAGTCCTACCTCTGAAAGCAGCTACATAAACAATATTTACTAATTTAATTTAATTGCTTATGCATGCTACAAATATGAGCAACNAGACCTATAAATTATAGAGCCAGCCTAAGATCTATTCCCCTTTATACCTGACCTTCAAAATCATGATTGCCATCTTATCAGTACCCAGAAGCAACCTCCTTCCATGCTATAATATCAGCAAGTTCAGTCCTACCTCTGAAAGCAGCTACATAAACAATATTTACTAATTTAATTTAATTGCTTATGCATGCTACAAATATGAGCAACATTTCTATGGTTTCCCTGTGTCCTTCAAAGATATGCCAGAGAATACATAAACTGAGGTGGGAATTCAGTCCTGCCCCTGCCAGGGATGAAGGTGGGAGCCGAGAGTGCCTTTTTCCTGCCTGAAAATGGGCAGCAGTGGGAGGCCAGGCGCTGAGCAGTCTGAAGGGGCAGAGATAACTCAGAGACGGTCGTTAGAAGTCTGAGAGTGTAACTGCAGGAGTGCATCTGTGCTCTCAAGCCCCGTGCCAGGAGTCGGAAATGGTTACTACAAAAATTGCCTTAGAATGATCACATTTTTCGCCTCAAGAAGACTTATGGCTACTATGACTATCAAGCACACTGCTAATAAGACATCTTTGATTTTATTCATTAACTCACCACATTTTCATTGAGTATTGGCTTATTTCAGACACTATTTTAGATAGTAGGGATATAGTAGGACTGAGGATATCTTCTCTGCCTTCATGTCTCCAGGTGGGAAGGACAGACAGCAAACAATAAATAAATCTACTCATAAAGGGAAAGTGCCAGGTAAGAGGATAGTGAATGAACAGGGATGCAGAGGGATTAAACAGGTTAGCAGAGACGTCTCAGCAGAAGTGACATCTAAGTGGAGATATGAACAAGTGCAGGATGGAATCATTCAGATATCAGGGGAGAAAGTATTGCAAGCAAAGGAAATGGTAAGTTCCAGTGTCTTGAAGTGAGGGAGACTTGGGGTATTTGCTGAAGAGCCAAAGTGTCAGTAAGGCCACTGGGCAGTGAACAAGGAGAAGCAGGGGGAAAGATGAGGTTGAAGAGGGTCTTAGTGCCAGTTTATACTCTTTCAGGCCATAAGGAACTCTTTATGTTATTCTGAATAAGAAAGAAAGACATTATAGAATATTGGTCAGTGGAATGTCATGATTGTTTCAAAGAATCACTGTGTAAAGAATACTCTGATGGGGGCTGGGGGTAACATGAAGGGTAGAAACAGGGAAACTGGTTAGGGGACTACCATAGTGGTTCACGTGACACATGACGGTGGCTTGGACTGAGATATTAGCAATGAGGCGATCAGAATTTATAATTAGATTCAGAATGTATTTTGAAAGAAGAGCTGACAGAATGCTGACAAACTGGTCATAGAATGTGAAAGAAAGAGGTTAGAAATATTGCAACACATTTTTGCAGGCCATGAGACCTCTTTCTCAAAGCAATGCTTATCTAGAACTCTGATGTGTAACACCAATTTAAAACAGAGCTGTTTCTGGGATGCAGAGGGCATACAGAACTCTCAGTCAGTTCAGTCACTCAGTCATGTCCGACTCTTTGCAACCCCATGAATCGCAGCACAAGCTTGAACATCTGGAAGTTCACAGTTCACGTATTGCTGAAGCCTGGCTTGGAGAATTTTAAGCATTGCTTTACTAGCGTGTGAGATGAGTGCATGTATGGATGTGAGAGTTGGACTGTGAAGAATGCTGAGCACAGAAGAATTGATGCTTTTGAACTGTGGTGTTGACGAAGACTCTTGAGAGTCCCTTGGACTGCAAGGAGATCCAACCAGTCCATTCTGAAGGAGATCAGCCCTGGGTGTTCTTTGGAAGGAATGATGATAAAGCTGAAACTCCAGTACTTTGGCCACGTCATGCGAAGAGTTGACTCATTGGAAAAGACTGTGATGCTGGGAGGGATTGGGGGCAGGAGGAAAAGGGGATGACACAGGATGAGATGGCTGGATGTCATCACCACCTCGATGGACGTGAGTCTGAGTGAACTCTGGGAGATGGTGATGGACAGGGAGGCCTGGTGTGCTGTGATTCATGGGGTCGCAAAGAGTCGGACATGACTAAGTGACTGAACTGAACTGAACTGAACTAAGTGCAATTGTGCGGTAGTCTGAGCATTCTTTGGCATTGCCTTTCTTTGGGATTGGAATGAAAGCTGACCTTTTCCAGTCCCGTGACCACTGCTGAGTTTTCCAAATTTGCTGCCATATTGAGCGCAGCACTGTCATAGCATCATGTTTCAGGATTTGGATTAGCTCAACTGGAATTCCATCATCTCCACTAATTTTGTTCATAGTGATGCTTCCTAAGGCCCACTTGACTTCACATTCCAGGATGTATGGCTCTAGGCGAGTGATCACACCATTACGATTATCTTGGTTGTGAAGATCTTTTTTGTACAGTTCTTCCATGTATTCTTGCCACCTCTTCTTAATATCTTCTGCTTCTGTTGGGTCCATACCATTTCTGTCCTTTATCGAGACCATCTTTGCCTGAAATGTTCCCTTATCTCTAATTTTCTTGAAGAGATCTCTATTCTTTCCCATTCTGTTGTTTCCCTCTATTTCTTTGCATTGATCGCTGAGGAAGGCTTTCTTGTCTTTCCTTGCTATTCTTTGGAACTCTGCATTCAAATGGGAATATCTTTCCTTTTCTCCTTTGCTTTTCTCCTCTCTTCTTTTCACAGCTATTTGTAAGGCCTCCCCAGACAGCCATTTTGCTTTTTTGCATTTCTTTTCCATGGGGTGGTCTTGATCCCTGTCTCCTGTACAATGTCACAAACTTCTGTCCATAGTTCATCAGACATTCTGTCTATCAGATCTAGTCCCTTAAATCTATTTCTCACTTCCACTGTGTAATCATAAGGGATTTGGTTTAGGTCATACCTGAATGGTGTAGCAGTTTTCCCTACTTTCTTCAATTTAAGTCTGAATTTGGCAATAAGGGGTTCATGATCTGAGCCACAGTCAGCTCCTGGTCTTGTTTTTGCTGACTGTATAGAGCTTCTCCATCTTTGGCTGCAAAGAATATAATCAATCTGATTTCGGTGTTGACCATCTGGTGATGTCCATGTGTAGAGTCTTCTCTTGTGTTGTTGGAAGAGTGTGTTTGCTATGACCAGTGTGTTCTCTTGGCAAAACTCTATTAACCTTTGCCCTGCTTCATTCCGTATTCCAAGGCCAAATTTGCCTGTTACTCCAGGTGTTTCTTGACTTCCTACTTTAGCATTCCAGTCCCCTATAATGAAAAGGACATCTTTTTTGGGTGTTAGTTCTAAAAGGTCTTGTAGGTCTTCATAGAACCGTTCAACTTCAGCTTCTTCAGCATTACTGGTTGGGGTATAGACTTGGATTACTGTGATATTGAATGGTTTGCCTTGGAAACAAACAGAGATCATTCTGTCGTTTTTGAGATTGCATCCAAGTACTGCATTTCAGAGTCTTTTTTTGACCATGATGGCTATTGCACTTCTTGTAAGGGATTCCTGCCCACAGTAGTAGATATAATGGTATAGAAGTCTACCAGTACATAATTTCCCACTGAGGCACAGGTGTAGGAACTAACTTCTGACTTTCATGATGACACACAAATTTTTTAATGTAACCCTAAAGGTCCCATACGATGAAGTCCTTGGCAGTCTGATCTGTCACACAGCCCCTTCTCATCCCTAACATCTAAGTGTACAGCCTTTGCCTGCCATAAACCTAGAGGACACCTTATCACCTTTAAAGTGTCCCTCTCTACCATCTTTCCAGTGTATGAAAATCCTGGGCAGGCTTTGACCTGTAAGAAAGGAACCAGCAAGGTGAGCAGTAGATATAAGCATGAACCGTGTATTCCCTCCCTGTCCCAGGGCCTCAGAAGAGGAAGGAAAGTCTGGGACCTAGAGAAGTCATCTTTAATAGAGGGACCTGCTTCCTGAGACTGGTTGCAGATACAAATATATTTTTAAGTCTGGGAGTAGGGATATGAAGATGCCTTTCTTGATTTTCCCCAGGAATCCATATGAAAGCTTGGAATTCATAGTTGAGCATAACTTATAATGAATCCGCTCAGTCAACAATGCTACAATGTCCTGTATTATATCACTACTATGCTGTAAAGTCGACCAGCATATTCTTGAAACACTTCCTCCCTAATTTTCTGAGGAATTTTCTTTCACCTTTGAATAAACTTATGGTGATTTTTAGAAATGCATCCCTAAATTTATATCCATTATGCTGGTTATATTTCCTTAGGATCACACAAAATGGATCTAATCCTTCTGTCACATGCGATTCATTCAACAAGTTCTTATTGAGCACCTACTGTGTGCCTAGCACATTTACATACACTGGGGTATTTGCTGATGAATAAATCTAGGTCGTTGTTGAGACATAAAATGAGGTGAACTTTTCCAGTTCTTTCTACCAGTGGGCCAAATCTTTTTACTGCTTTGGGAAGACAATGAGACATGTTAAGAAAATATTTCTCATCATCTCTCAGTACCTGAGAAATGTTAATAGGAATTATATAGCAGGTGAATAGAAATGATGAAAGCAGAGACCCCTGAGAATTTTGTAAGCACACTTTTTTCTTTCAGTATCTTTTTGTCTTTGTTTTAAAAGTCAACCAAGTGATGCTTCTCAAAATTAAAAACAGAGAACTAAGAGTTTACGTTTGAACAAAGTCATATATTAATTTGACTAGGTAACACAATGGAAAGGAGGATGAGTTGGCTAAGGGTCTTTTGAAATACAAAAGACAAGTAATTTTGTGAAGACTCTATGACCAACTTTATTTATATAAAGTGTGACCAATATTTTTCAAACCTTTAAGATCACTCTTAGATGACTTTCTCTTTGGTCAATATTATTAAATATTTGGGCAATATTATTAAAATATTACCAGGAAACCCTGTTTAATTACTTTGAAGTAGGTGAAGTGAATCCATCAGATAACTATTGATATTCACATGAGAATTTAAATATCTGACTATTCTTGGTACTAAAGACATGTAAATATCCAAGCTTAAGGTAAATAAGGTACACTCATCCATGGGCAGCATAAATATCTATGTGTTAATAAGGTGTTCTCCTGACAGCAGCCCGAAGGGGAATTCTTATTATATCTTACACATGTCTTAACATATTTGTATTCAACCTGAAGCATAGATACATATTAGATAGTCTGTTCGGGCACAATCCTCTCTGCTTCTTGCCAAACAGCATATATTTCTGGGAATTCCCATGGTTAATAATACCTCTATAATGACATGGGTTAACTGAGGTTAACAACCTTCCTTAAAACACACACAAACACATAGAGTGACACATACACACAATGACACACACAGGTTAATGGAGAGAAGCAGCAACAGAAAACTAACACAAAATGCATTTTAAATGCAATTTTGATGCACAAAGGAAGCTTCACACCTCAGCAATATCTGCAAACTCAGAGTCTTTTCCCCCAGTGTTTAGCCCTGGATATGACACAGTGGAAGTAAATCACTAACAGTGGACTTTTATTATGATCTACTGTATGGTCATTTAAAAGGCATAAAGTTTGTTTTGAGTTGAGATACAGTATATTATAGTAAGTAAAAGCACCACCTGGAGAAGGCAATGGCACCCCACTCCAGTACTCTTGCCTGGAAAATCCCATGGATGGAGGAGCCTGGTAGGCTGCAGTCCATGGGGTCACTAGGAGTCGGACACGACTGAGCGACTTCACTTTCACTTTTCACTTTCATGCATTGGAGAAGGAAATGGCAACCCACTCCAGTGTTCTTGCCTGGAGAATCCCAGGGACGGGGGAGCCTGGTGGGCTGTCGTCTATGGGGTCACACAGAGTCGGACACGACTGAAGCGACTGAGCAGCTGAGCAAAAGCCCCACCAGGAGTCCAGTTGTTTCCTTTAAATCCCCATTTTAATTTGCCTGCAATGCGGGAGACCTGGGTTTGATCCCTGGGTTGGGAAGAACCACTGGAGAAGGGAAAGGCTTATCACTCCTGTATTCTGGCCTGGAGAATTCCATGGACTATACAGTCCATGGAGTTACAAAGAGTTGGACACGACTGAGCGACTTTCGCTTAATGCCTAACTAACTGTGTGACTTCAGACAAGATGTTTAATCCCTCTGTGCTTCAGTATGTTTGTTTATTTTTAATCAGAAAAATGTGTATAATACTTCATTTTTTTCTTGTTTAGTCACTACTTTTTGTGACCCCATGGACTGCAGTCTTCCAGGCTCCTCTGTCCATGGGATTTTCCAGGCAAGAATACTGGAGTGGGTTTCCATTTCTTTCTCCAGGGGATCTGCCTGACCCAGGGATTGAACCCAGGTCTCCTACTTTGCAGGCAGATTCTTTACCATTGAATCACTAAGGAAGTCCATAATACTATCTACTTCACAAATTTCTTACAAAAATAAAATGAAACTTTGTATGTAAAGTGCCATAAGTGCATGAATATTTTTTTTTGTTATTAAAATGCCACTAACTTCCCAGGCAAAACAATGGTAACTGAATCCAAATAACTTTCTTCTTTTTCAATCTGCCATTTTATTTTGATTCTCACTCAAATGGAATATATTTCTGCATTCTTATCTGACTTTCTTTTCTTGAAAAATGGCTCTAGTAGGAGTCCAAGGATGGAAATGGAGAGTAACACCTCTTCAATCATTAGTCAGACATGGTACTAAGTAACCTCAAAATAGTCAAGACCATCATGCATTTTAATCCCATTTTTGTTGTCTTTTTTAGGTGAAGCTCACCAATAATGGGTAGTTTATAAATTCTGTATTGCATTAAGCATGATGCTGCAACATATTGACCTCAGCACTAAAACCCCAGAACGAGGTTGTTTTCCCTACCTTTACCTTGTTTGCTTAGTCTATGCTGCTGCTACTGCTAAGTCACTTCAGTCGTGTCCGACTCTGTGTGACCCCATAGACGGTAGCCCACCAGGCTCCCCCGTCCCTGGGATTCTCCAGGCAAGAACACTGGAGTGGGTTTGCTTAGTCTATATTTGAAGCTTATATGTCTACTAATATAATTTTCACTCATATCAGTTTAGTATTTCTGAAATTATTCTTTCTCTTACACTGAATATCTTAATAAACACATTCTCTTTACAAAAATTTTATGACTACTGTTATGACAACTCGTTCTTACCTGTTGTATTAAGAGATCATGAAATAGATTGCCCAATACTTGCAGATGACAGTAGGTTCTACTACTTATTAATAACTTTATAACTTCTTGATAGATTTCAGTTCTCTGTTAAAAAGCAGAGACAATGGCTCACATTTTCTGTACTATATTAAGAAATAATGGAAATGGAATTCTGAGCACAGTGCCTGACAAATAATAGACAGCCAATGAAAGGAAAAGGTCAGTTTTCATTCCAATTCCAAAGAAAGGTGATGCAAAAGAATGCTCCAACTACCGCACAATTGCACTCATCTCACATGCTAGTAAAGTAATGCTCAAAATTCTCCAAGCCAGGCTTCAGCAATACGTGAACCATGAACTTCTTGAACTTCAAGCTGGCTTTAGAAAAGGCAGAGGAACCAGAGATCAAATTGCCAACATCCACTGGATCATGGAAAAAGCAAGAGAGTTCCAGAAAAACATCTACTTCTGCTTTATTGACTATGCCAAAAGAAATAACTACCCTTCTAAGTAACCCATATATTTTTAACTCTAAAAATTTACTGGAAGTAGTTTGTGAAGTACCCACATTGCAACCTTTAGTTGGTCCTAGAACAATCTCAAGAGTGATGGTCATGTCACATTAAAAGCTCCTCTTCACAGGGATACCTTTCCATTCTAGCTTTTGTCGTCATTAATTTGGACTTAAATTTTAAAAATCTAGTGTAAAGGTCTTCCCAGGTGGCACAGTGATAAAGAATCCATCTGCCAGTACAGGAGATGAAAGAGACACAGTTTCAGCCCCTGGGTGGGGAAGATCCCCTGGAGAAGGAAATGGCAATCCACTTCAGTACTCTTGCCTGGGAAATTCCATGGTCAGAGGACCTTGGCAAGTTATAGTCTATGGGATCGTGAATAATCACACAAGAGTGAGCAAGTAAATGATGTCATTTTAGTCTTTTTTAGGAACACTTCCATTTCATTATTAAAAACAGAGTCATAGCAATGTGATAGTGATGTTTGACATTTAAAAGAAGTCTGTGTACTTGAAATATTAAGCAAAATGCACATGCACTTGAATATTGACCTGAATGCTTTCCCCTAAGACTGGGATCACAGCAGGGATCACTCCTATTCATACTAGAGGCCTTAACCAGTTCAGGGAAACAAGAAAAAGAAATTTAGAACTTACAGAATGAAAAGAATAAGCTGCCTTTATTAGCATATTATATAGAAGATATCTAAGTATTGATCAGAAAGGGACTAGTATGTAAGCTTACAAAGGCTACAGGATAGCAAACTACATACAAACATTGATCAATATTTTCATATATTATCACTGGATGAAAGAATACAGTTATACCTCAGAGATACAGGTTCAGTTCCAGATAACTGCAATAAAATCAGATATCACAATAAAGCAAGTCACACAAGTTTTTTGTTTCTCAGTGTGTATAAAAGTTATGTTGATACTATACTGTAGCCCATTAAGTATGCAATGACATTATGACTAAAAAGCAATGTCCATAGCTTAATTTAAAAATACTTTATTACTAAAAAATGCTAATCATTATATTAGTCTTCAGTGAGTTGTAATCTTTCATCTGATAGAGGCTCTTGCCTTGATGTTAATGCCTTACTGACAGTAGTGGTTGCTGATGGTTGGGATGGATGTGAACATTTCTTAAAATAAAATGACAATGTAATTTGCCACATTAATTGACTTTTACTATGACAAATGATTTCTCTGTGGCATGCAATGTGATTTGATAGTATATACCCATGGACTGCAAGGAGATCCAACCAGTCCATTCTAAAGGAGATCAGTCCTGGGTGTTCTTTGGATGGAATGATGCTAAAGCTGAAACCCCAGTACTTTGGCCACCTCATGCAAAGAGTTGACTCGTTGGAAAAGACTCTGATGCTGGGAGGGATTGGGGGCAGGAAGAAAAGGGGATGACAGAGGATGATATGGCTGGATGGCACCACCGACTCCATGGACATGGGTTTGGGTGAACTCTGGGAGATGGTGATGGGCAGGGAGGCCTGGCGTGCTGCAATTCATGGGGTCACAAAGAGTCGGACATGACTGACTGAACTGAACTGAACTGATCCATAGTAGAAATTGTTTCAAAATTGGAGTCAGTTCTCTAGAAACTTACCACTACTTTATCAATTAAATTTATGTAATATTCTAAATCCTTGTTATTTCAACAATCTTCATAGCATCTTTACTAGGAGTATATTCCATCTCCAGAAACCAATTTCTTTGCTCATCCATAAGGAGCAAATCCTCATCTGTTTTATCATGAGATTGTAGCAAATTAGTCACATCTTCAGGTTCCACTTCAAATTCTAGTTCTCTTGCTATTTCTGTCATATCTGCAGTTCCTTCCTCCACTGATGTCTTGAACCCCTCAAAGTTATCCAGGTGGGTTGAAATCTACTTCTTCAGAGTTCTTGTTAATGTTGACAACTTGATGTCTTCTTATGAATCACAAATATTCTTAACGATATCTAGATTGGTGAATCCTTTCCAGAAGGTTTTTAATTTAGTTTGCCTAGATTCATTAGAAGAATCATTATCTGTGGCAATTATGTATATATGTGTGCTCAGTCATGTCTGACTCTTTGCAGCCCTATGGACTGTAGCCCACTGGGCTCCTTTGTCCATGGGATTTCCCAGGCAAGAATACTGGAGTGGGCTACCATTTCATCCTCCAGGAGATCTTCCTGACCCAGGAATCCAGTCCATGTCTCCTGAACTTTAGGTTGATTCTTTACCACTGAGCCATTGGGGAAGCCCATGCCAACTATAGTTTTACAAAATGTATTTCTTAAATAATAAAACTGAAAGTTAAAATTACTCCTTGATTCGTGGGTTGAAGAATGGCTATGCTAATAAATAATAATAATAATGATAGTAAAATAAAATCTGATAATAATAAAAAATTTTATTTATCAGTGCTCTTTAGTGATCACGTGCCTTGTCCATTAACAGTAATATTTTGAAAGGAATCACTTTTTCTGAACAGTAGATCTCAACAGTGGGCTTAAAATATTCAGTAAACAATATTATAAATAGATGTGCTGTCATCCAGGCTTTGTTGTTCCATTTATAAATTACAGGCAGAGATATATAGCATAATCTTAAGGTCGCTAGGATCTTTTGGAATGATAAATTAGCACTGGCCTTAATTTAGAGTTAGCAGCTGCATTAGCCCCTAACAAGAGAACCCACCTGTCTTTTGAAACTTTGAAGCCAGGCATTGACTTATCTCTAGCTCTGAAAGCCCTGGATGCCATCTTCTTCCAATATAAGGCTGTTTCATTTACATTGAAGATCTGTTGTTCAGTGTTGCCACCTGCATAAATTATCTTAGCTAGATCTTCAAGATAATTTACTGAAGCTTGTGTAATGCATCAGCAATTGTTGCTTAACTTCGCACCTTCCTGTTCTGAAGATGGCTTCTTTCCTTAAACCTCGTGAACCCACCTCTGCTAGCTTCAAACTTTTCTTTTGTAGCTTCTTTACTTCTCTTAGACTTCATAGAATTAAAAAGAATTAGAACTTTGACTTTGACCTAAAGGAATATTGCAACTGGTTTGATCTTCTATTCAGATACTAAAACTCTCTCCATATGAGCATTATAATAAGGCTGTTTCTTTTCATTCATATATTCACAGGAGTAGCACTTTAAAGTTCCTTCAAGATTTTTTCCTTTGCATTCACAGCTTGGCTAACTGATGCAAGAGACCTAGCTTTTGGCCTGTACACAGGCTTTCAACATGCCTTCCTCACTTAGCTTAATCATTTCTAGCTTTGACTTAAAGCGAGAGATATATGACTGGTCCTTTTACTTGAACACTTTGAGACTATTGTAGGGTTAGAAAGTGGCCTAATTTCAATATTGTTTTATTTTAGGGAATAGGGAGGCCTGAGGAGAGAAAGAGTAAAGGGGAAAGAGCTAGTGGATGGAACAATCAGAACACACACATTTATCAATTAAGTTCGCTATCTTACATGGGCACAATTTGTGGTGTCCACAACATTTACAATAGTAACATCAGAGATACTGACCACAGACCACCATAGCAAATATAAGAATAAAAAAGTTTGAAATATTGTGAAAATTAACATAATGTGTCACAGACACACAAAGTGAGCAAATGCTATTGGAAGAATGGTGTCAGTAGACTTGCTAGATATTAGGTTGCCACAAACCTTCAATCTGTTAAAAAATACAGTATCTGTGAAGTGCAATAAAATTAAATGAAAGGAAATGAGGTATGCCTGTATTGACTCCAATAGCATTAAAAGCCAAGGGAATTGTAGATATTATCTTATAATAACTTTTAATGGAATATCATTTGTAAAAATACTGAATCCAGAAACTAATACAAATGCTGTACATTTGTATTAGTACAAATGTAGTACAAATTAGTACAAACAAATACAAAAATGCTGTACTCCAGAAACTAATACAATATTGTTAATCAACATTACTTCAATGGAAAAAAATTGAATTAAAAAAATAGAGAAAGGGATCAGGGAAGATTTCTCTGAGGACATTTGAACCAAAACCTAAAGGATACTCTGATTAGGTGAAGCTTACAAGGAAAAGCTGCACAAGCAGAGGAAGCAGTGTGTGTTAGATGAGTAGGAGCTTGGTTAGTTCATGTTACTGATATGACAAGTGTGTATGAAACATAGTGAGCATGAAAGAAAACAGCCTATAGTTACTGCAAAAAGAAATGCAAAATCATTCCACAAAAATTTTAGTATATGAGTGTTCAAAATTAGCTTCTTAAATCTGGCCAGTTTTATAGTATATGAAGTTAATGTGTGCATGTGTGTGTACTAAGTAACGTGTTCAACTCTTTGCGACTCTATGGACTATAGCCCACCATGCTCCTCTGTCTATCGGATTCTCCAGGCAAGAATACTGAAGTGGATTGTCATTTCCTACTCCACTGAAGTTCATTAAGGAGTAATAATGTATATGTAGGTTTATATCACATTATCTGAATATTTTCTAAATGTAATCATTGTGACAATGTTGGAAAAACAGCAATAATAAGAATACTATACAGATAAAAGGTATACAAATCCTAGAAATGCTTCCTGGAAATGATTATATATAAGCATCCTGGCATATTATTAATATTCTTCTGTCTTTTCCACCAGTATTTATTACCATGTTCACTGTTTAATTGAATGCTAATTTATTATTCCTGTGTGATTAAAATTTACTTCTCTAAGACTGTAAAATCCTAAAAGGTAGAGGTTTTCTGCTTCTTTTGTATTTCCAAAAGGCCCTTGCTTAGCGTTAATCAGAAACTTATTCACTTGGAAATTTCAACTATGAATACGAATCACAATGAACCTAAGATTCACAACTTGCCAGCATTTCAGGAAGACAAGGAGAGCATAAATCAACATCTGACACATAATTAAGATCAATTAATAGCAACCATAGTGTAACTTCCCAGAGTCAAATTAAGAATCCCTTGTCTGAGGGCAGCAAAGGAGACGCAGACATAAAAAACAGACTGGTGGACACAGTGGAGGAAGGAGAGTGGAACGATTTGAGACAGTAGCATTGAAACATAAACACTACTATGTAAAATAGAGGCCAGTGAGAATTTGCTGTATGAAGCAAGGAGCTCAAATTCAGGGCTCTGTGACACTGGTGGGGTTGGGTGGGAGGTGGAAGGGAGGTTCAAGAGGGAGGGGACATATGTATACCTATGGCTGATTCATGCTGATATACAGCAGAAACCAACACAATGTTGTAAAGCAATTATCCTCCAGTTTAAAAAAAAAAGAATCCCTGCTCTGGGGGTCTACTTTGTCCCCTCAAACTGTGGACAAATACATTACCTAACAAGGGAGAGACAAGACTTTTTTCCATTAGGCTTTTGAACTTCAGATTAGGTGACAGGCAAGGCATGTTTTGTCCTCAAAAATGGCCCAGGAGTTCTCTTTTCAATATTGGCAAAGGAGAAATTGAAAAGAAAAATGCTAAATTACAAGAAATTACATACAAATTTTACCTTCCGTTATATGTAACACTCTCACTTGACTGGATCCATAGCTCCCATGTTAGCTTTTTTTAAAAAAATTATAAGATAGCTCAATAGACTCTCAATAAATTCTTAAAAAAAAAACACCAAAAACTCTAGTCCCATTTCTTTGAACTAAAGTAATTTTAACCATTCTTACCCAACACAGCATAAAATGCTTCTTGAGAAATCAAATTCTGTTACTTGTGAAACTGAGTTTATTAGAGCATCTTAGGGGACAAAAGCAGAGTTAAAACAATTTTAATGACTAAAAAAGAATTTGTAAACTGTTAAGCATGCACTCCTCTGACAAATATTTAAGGATGGATGCCAAAAATCTTCAGAATTTTGTCTCTTAATCAGAAACCGATTGGGTCCAATCAGTTATAAAGTGCAATCTTACAATAAATTGAACTTGCAATAAATATATACTTTATACACACTTGTATACACACATATTGTGGGCTTTCCCAATAGCTCAGTTGGTAAAAAATCTGCCTGCAATGCAGGAGACCCCAGTGCAGGAGACCCTGGTTCTATTCCTGGGTCGAGAACTTCCCCTGGAGAAGGGATAGGGTACCCACTTCAGTATTCTTGGGCTTCCCTTGTGGCATAGCTGGTAAAGAATCTGCTTGCAATGTGGGAGACCTGGGTTTGATCCCTGGGTAGGAAAGGTTACCCACTCCAGTATTCTGGCCTGGAGAATTCCATGGACTGTAGAACCCATGGGGCTGCAGAGTCAGCCATGACTGAGCAACTTTTGCTTTCCCATACACACATATTGCCAAAAAGAATGTGGTATTGCTATTTTGTCTCTGGTAAAATAAATAATGAAATGCATAAATATGTATTTTAAAAACACAGTTGCTTTCAATAAGCAACCAGTTTTCTTTCCTTAGCTTCCTGTTTGGTTGACAGACATAAAGTTTTGCATTTCAGTGGTATTTTGCAATCCAGTTCAAAAGGAGGAGCTATGATTAAGATTTAAACGTCCTAGATAAGAAAGATCAACAATTATTATAATTTGCATATTAAATAAACAAAATTAACATGCTCCAGAATCTGTCACATTTCTAAAGGACCAGATGTGAAAGAGGTAATGAGTAGGTTAGAGTGCTGCATAAGAAGAAGAAATGTAAGAGCTTCTCATTCTTGGAATTTTCCCCTCAAAAGTTGAGCTGCCATATCATTGACCAATGAACTAAACTATTGTGATGGCCAAAAGATTCATTTGAGTTTTTCCATAAGCTTTTATGGAAAAACTTGAATAAGCTTTCTGGCTAACCCAATATCATACAGCCCAAATGCTATTTCATTAGATTTATAGTTTTTTTAAAAAGTCATTTTTTATTTTTTGAAGGTCTAAGTATACACTAAGTGGTTCAGTTCAGTTCAGTTGCTCAGTCATGTCCGACTCTTTGCGACCCCATGAAT